>JARQWZ010005555.1:0-73945 GCA_033150135.1 Gobio occitaniae
GTTCTATGGCCTCCTTGGCTAACAGGGCTTGTACTTCCTGTTCCATAACCCGAACCTGCTCTGGGCCGACCACAGTCCGGACCACCCCGTTGAACTTCGGGGGAGAGAGCCGAACGGAAGTCTGTAACTCAGCTCTACAGTCTGCAGGACCCATGTAGAAACACTCGGACTTTAATTCAGCGCCAGCACATCAAAAAATAGACTCTGTGCGGAAACGATCGCAGCAGCTGTATGGCTACGCGCTCCTGGAACGCACTGGCGGACCGAAGCCGCGTGCAGTGAAAACTGTATCCGTTAACAAGGGTACGGAAAAAAATACACACCGCATACGCACTGCAAACGGAGTGTGAAACGGGCATCAGCAGGTGCCATGCTCGATGTATGCGCCACTTTCATACGGCTCTCTCGTGCCACAGTGCCAACATAATGTTACAGTTTTGTACACCACCCTTCTTCCGTCATTATATTTTACGGGGAAGCCAAAATGCTCCCATACACGCGATTTGAATGATGCGGGAGGCTTTTCAAGTTCTTCTACTTCTCCGCTAGCCACTGTTGACTGATGCCCCATGGTCACGTGAACACATGTGTTTCTCTGAAAAAAAAAAGCAATTTCGGCAGAAAAACTGTCTTTTAGTCTGCGATCGGTAAACAATTCAGATTAATCCACAAGTAAAAAAAAAAAAGCACAATAAATCCGCGGGTCACGTGCGTGCCGAACCGTGGGTCGTGATCCGTACGGATCACGGATCAACTGCGATCCGTTACACCCCTACTCCCCACCACCACCACCAGGATGGGTCCCTACCCTATACCTCCTGGAGGGTCGGCCAGCGCCCCTGCCTTCGTCTCCAGGCAGGAAATGCAGAATCCGTTACCCCCAAGTCGGGAGGACGGGGACTACGCCAAAGAAACTCTAAATACAATACTTGCTGGTCTGTTAATAAATGTTTTACTTCCTTGTACTTCATCTGGCCTCCTGAGTCTTTCTGGTAGAACTGCGATAACCCCCCTTAGGGTAAACAGAACAGAACCAAAGTATGCAATATGTTTAATTTTCTTCATGACAATAATTACAACATAATTGAAGAAATGAGTCTGATTCAAGTGGAATATCAGAAAAGCCCAGTCATGACAGGACGAGAGGAGGAGCTGGGGATGGAGGAGGGTAATTAGCTCCTGAGCAACACAATAAGCTGATGATAATACTGAATGAACCATATATATGGAAATGGGGAGATGTGGATCAGCTGTCATCTGATGAGAGCTTGACTAACGTGACTTGCCACAACAGACGCTAATGCAGAGTTCACACTGCCAATTTTAGGCCCGATTTTGACTCGCTGACAGGTTTTGCGGAATCGCAGACAAATGCCCTAAATCATAGGCAATTCGGTGCTTGTGAACATGAGTGACAATCACGCAGTGTGAATTATCAAAGTCGCCGACACCTGTGAGATATTTAGCATGTGTGAAATGTGTTTTGACTGAAAAAAAAACATTGCAGATGACCTACAGCCAATGAGAGAGCGAGATACAGGGCAGTGGAGGTTCAGGGAGGAGTTACAGACTAGAATATCAGTATTTTAATAGATATATTTACAATTCTATCAAACAGAAACAAAGCTCAAACATTTCCTTGACCAGCCGCAACAGCAGCACATTGCTAAATTATTTATTTACCTCAAACTCTCTTTGCAGAACACAATCCTTGCTCCCTGTGTCTCCCCAACCATTTCCTCCTCCATAATCTTTTTTCTTTTTCTCCTTTTCGCTACAAATCAGCGGACAGACAATTTGGATCGCAAGCTTTCTGCAGTTTATCATTTTTAATAACAATTCCATTCTCGCGCAAGTACTCCGGTCTGACACACGCGTGATCTCGCATTGTTTACTTGTCACATTTCACGTGTGTTTGGTTGTGAAATGTAGTTTGCGCACCGGAGAGAGTTGTGATTCTTCTCTTTTACAGTTAGGCTGTCTGAAACCCCCTTTTCGCCGATCCATTGAGCAGTGTGAACACAGCAGTGACTGAATGCTGGCCCAGATAGTCATGTGTAACTCCTGTTCAAACCACCCACTCCAAGCGGGGCTCGAACCCTGGTCCGCCGGCATGAGAGTCGGACACTCTAACAAGGAGGCTAAAGGCTGCAATCTCTAGTGTCAGTTGCTAGAGCATCTCTTGAGATGAGAGGAGTGAGGTTTACTCACACAGCAACAACTAGCTGGCCTCCGTTACACATATAGTGTGGAAAGAACAGTGATCTGAACAGTTTGAAAATCGTGCAGTCTGAACGCGGCATAAGCTTGATTTGTACCTTTTTTGGACATTTTATCTTGCAATTCTGTCTTTTATTGTCTTAATATCATAATAATCACTTACTCACCCGATTTGTTCAAAAACACAGATACATCCAGTAACAGAACACCACTGTGTGTGTGTGTGTGTGTCCCAGACGTGTGACTGCTCTTCTGTGGATTTGTTTGGAACTATATTCGTTGTGAGACAGAGCAAAAACAGGCAATATTGTGTCTAAAATGTAACTCAGTGTTAACTTTTTATTTGTTGAACTGTTGCATAAAATCAGTATCACATTTGCAATCATGCTGATGTTCAGAAAAACAGCACTCTTGCGACATACTTATATAATTATATGAAAAGTCATCAAGATTGTATCCTCGTATCTTGGGGGAATTCAAACTGCATCATAATCCCGCAGTGAAAGCGTGCACTCTTAAAGTCACGTGCAGGAGTTTATCTAAACACTCCCCGAACCTCCAGCAGAAGCTGCTTATCCACCCAACAGATCAAACCACATTCCTGTTCAGATAACACAAAGAAAAAAACCATTGCAACATCCAGTTTGACCCCGAAACCAGTGAATAACATTAATAATGTTTGCCTACATTATTTCAACAAAATTCATCAGCAAATGTTAATGAGAAACACAGTAACCTGTAGGTGTAATTGTTCTTTTAGAGAAATTTGCATTTGTTTACCAGAGAGATGTGGTGTTTGGGAAATCTGATGAGAAATACTTGAGTTTATAACAAGATCTCTGTTTTTTAATTTCAGACCTATTTTTTACTATTTTGGCAAATCTGAGTAACTCTTTTGAAACAACTGTAGTTAAAACACAAGAGTTTACCTTGGTCTTTTCTTCTGAAGAAACTGAGAAGTGTCGTGGCCTGGATCAATGTTTGATGAATGTATGATCAATTTATGATGAGCTTATACAATAATCATCATAGTTTAACTGTATACTTTGTAGGCTATATAATCGTAACAAGGCTTAGAAAAACATTCAACATTTTAGTGAACCAATGTCTTTAACCAGAGAAAAAAAGCCTTTAGATGTAGCCCAGGAGACGCTCATCATAATAAATTTAATAAAACATGAAGAGACTATTGCACTTCAGAGTGAGAAAACTTTATTGATAAAGGCAAGCAAATACATATGACAGATATATAGCAGTAAAGTGAGATCTGTGTGACTTATAGAGAAATATAAACAATAAAGCTTTTCAAAAAGGATTAAAAAATAATAATTCAAATCATTCAATAATTCAAATCAAATAATCATCCGTATTTATTAGAACCTTTGATGTTCAGCGTTCTGCTTTAGATTTCAACACTTCCTGAAAAAGATGAACACATTAAGCCATGAATTGATAAAAATCACAAACATTAATACACTGTAAAAAAATTCAGTTCCCTTTCGTTCAGTCACTCCGAGTAACGTCAGTGACTGACAAATGGGGATTTCGCTTAGAAGCCAATCAACTTCGAGATGTAAAAAAGAGCCCAATGGCGATGAAATGCCATGGGCATGCGGAATTTGCATAGTGTAACTCCGCCCCACCTCGTGGGTATATAAGGAAGTACGTTGGCAATATCGCACTTTTTGTTTCTGCTTCAGAGCGAGCATCTCTTCACTCCTGCAAGCCTGAAGTCTGACTTCTCTCTTCGGTTCTTCGAGACGAGCGGTTCTCCAGTGTGTTGGTGTGCGGCGCATTCCAGCCATCTCACATTGCCTGCCTGCTGATCTGTGCAGTGATCTGCAACAGCTGTGTGTGTTTTCCCTTGGGCGCTTCAGCACTCTGCAGAGTTTCCTCTCACAAAAAGCTTGTGCACAAAGCCTGTGCACTTCCAGGTGCGATCGATCTCCGTTGCCGTCTTATAGGCACAATCACTGCTTGACGTGTTTGGGCAACACCCTCAGGCAGTGTTTGTGGATGTGTCATATTCCCACCACGGGAACGTGACCATCGCGATGTTGCGGTCGAGACTCAATGACCTCTGTAAAGGAGAGAGAGTCCCCTCTGTCACACCCCAACTTACCGTCTCTGAGAGAGGTGGTACTTTGGCTGGTGGCCAGGGTGACCTGAGGGTTGTGCTGAGTCCCCGTGTCTTCCCGTGACTGTTCGGTGGCCGACCCAGGCTCTTCAATGAGCTGCGTGCCACCGGCCCCGCCCTAAAAAGCCGGGTGATGAAGGTGACCAAACGCTCCCTGGATCTGGCGATGTCCACAGCTGTGCTCCGGGAGAGACACCTGGCCTTACCTGGTCGATGTGGGAAGGCTGAGTGGGCCCGTCTCCTCAGCTCTCCCATATCCCAGGCTGCCCTCTTTCCCCCCCGGGGGCTAACAGCGCTCGGAAAGAACTCATATCCCCATCTCTGAGCCTCCAGAGACCGCGGATGGCAGTGTGCGCCGCCCAAGGGCCACTCTGGCGCCAGCCCCCCATCAGACGAGACCCCCGTGGAACGTCCTGGTCTCCTCTGTCAGGGCGTGGAATTCGACCCTGCCCACACTTTGGGATGCTCCCACGTCTCCCTATGTCTGGGCCAGTCATCCCGCTTCGCTGCCCAATCGTGGGTACGCCTGTGGCTCGCACGGCCACTGGTTCAGTTTTGGGAGTCTGGCTTCAGCTTCCTAGACTGACCAGCTGGTTCTCCCACAGGCTCGGCTATGCGATTTAGTTTGCAAGATCTCCTCCCCGCTCTCTGGGAGTCTGCTTACCATGGTGGGTGGCAACGCCCCTATCATGTGCGGAGTTCGTCACCCTACTGGCGCTGGGTGCGGTCGAGGTCATCCCTCCAGCCGAGACGAGGTCTGGCTTCGCAGCCCTGACTTCATTGTACCTAGCAGAGTCGATGGGTCACGGCCAGTCCTGGGCCTGCATGTCATGAACCCTCTCAGGCTTCCTCCAAGACACTGACCTGAAGGACCCGCGCTCTCATTTGCCCGCTTTTCCACGACCCAGACCGTCCCCGCGGCCTGCCTTCGGACAGCCGGCACTCCAGTACACGGCTCTCCCATCCGCGTAACCCTGTCACTTCGCGGTTTTGCTGAAGCCATCGAGGCAGCCCCTGCGCCACCTAGGCGCACAGGGTTCGCATCCTGAATTATCTTGATGACTGGCTAATTAGCTCACTCTCGAGACCAGGTTTGCGGACACAGGGACCTAGTGCTCCGGCACCTCATCCGTTTGGGCCTTCGGGTCATCTGTGAAAAGAACAGACTCTCCCCTGGGAGAGGATCTCTTTTCTCGGCTTGATCGCATGTACGCGCAGTGCGAGCACATTTACTGTCGATGCTGACTTGCCTCTGTCTAATCGAGGGTAAGAGTGCGGTTCCACTGAAGTAATTTCAGAGGCTTTTGGGGCATATGGCGTCCATAGCCGTGGCAACGCAGCTCGGACTGCTTCCTATGAGACCACTTCAGCACTGGCCTCCCGATCGAGTCCTGACATGGGCATGGCAACAGGGCTCCCATTGACTCAGGCCTGCCATCATACCTTCACCCCGTGCAAACCTCTTTTTTTCTACCGGCAGTCCCTTAGAACGAGTTTCCAGGCATATTGTTGTATCAACGAATGCCTTTGTCAAGGGCTGTGGTGCCATGCGCAATTGACATGCTCTCGCAGGCTCCTGGCAAGGACCCCAGCACCTAGGGCTGTCGATTGCCTCGAGTTGCTGACCGTACGCCTCGCCCTGCATGGGTTTTAACCCTGATCTAGGTTGGATACGCACTGGTCCATGCAGACAATACGGTGTCAGTAGCATACGTCAACCGTCATGGTGACCTATGCTCCAGCCGTATTTCGCAAATCGCCCGCCATCTCCTCCTATGGAGTCAGAAGCATCTGAGGTCCCTTGAGGACTCATCTCACCCAGCCCACAGACTGTTTTCTCTCCTGCCCTCCGGCAGGCGTTTCAGGATTCTCCGGACCAGAACCAGCAGACTAAAGAACAGTTTTTTCCCCAGAGCTGTCTCTTTACTGAACTCAAACCCCCGTTGATCCACTTCCCTCATAAACTGCTAACTCTCCTACCTCACATCTGCCTTCACTTTGTTATTTGCACTACCGACTCTTTATTACAGTAACAACTGTTTACTTATGCATTCTGCACTACCATATCTTAACTGGATTATGCTCATTTGCACTGCCGACTGTATTTATAGTACCAATGTTTACATTTGCATTTTGCACCGTACTTCTAACTGTAATATGCAACCACTTTCCACTGCACTTTTACACTTTTTTTCGGATAGCTCTGGCCATAATTTATTGCACTACCTTAATCCACTGCTATATTCCTCATCTTGCCTAACATATTATTGTATACCTCTAACTGTAAAAATTCTGTTTAAAGTACTAGCCATCTGTATATTATATTCATAGTACATATTCACCTGTAAATTCTGTTTATAGTAATAGCCATCTGTATATTAATTCACTGTACATACTCACCTGTAAATTCAGTTCTGTTTATAGTAATAACCATCTCTCTATTTATACATATTTATATATATTCAGTATATTTCCATGTCCTGCACTTATGCAACCATTGTATATCCTGCACTTGCTGCTATTGCACTTCTGGTTAGACCTAAACTGCATTTCGTTGCCTTGTACTTGTACTTGTGTAATGACAATAAAGTTGAATCTAATCTAATCTAATCTAATCTAATCATGCCATTCACGTCCCGGCAGGTCTGAACCGTGCAGCCGACAAGCTGCCATGGGCTCAGCCACTTCCTGGAGAATGAAGACTCCATCCCCAGATGGTTCAGCTGATTTGGGAACAGCTCCAATACATGTAAATGGAGGAGCTCTACTAACAACAAATGAGTTCACCTATCTTGGGAGTACTGTAATATATGATGGGGGTGCACACAATGACATTAAAAACAGAATAAACAAAGCCAGAAATGCATTCAGAATGCTAAACGACATATGGAAGTCTCAGCAGTATAAAAACAAGACAAAACTCAAATTATATCAGAGCTGCGTTCTATCCACTCTACTGTACGGCGCAGAATGCTGGAGAATGACAGCAAATTACATACGTCAACTATCAGTCTTCCACACAAGGAGTCTGAGAAGAATCTGTCTGATTTTTTGGCCAAGCAAGATATCAAATGAGGATCTATTAACAAGATGTCAACAAGACAGCATGGATAACATCATGGAACTGGATTGGGCATGTTTTGAGAAGAGAGCAAGACAGCATCCCAAGAGCAGCCCTTCATTGGACACCCGAAGGCAGAAGAAAGAGAGGACGAGCCAAGATCCCCTGGTGTCGCACAGTAGAGGAAGAAATGAAATCTATGAACCTGACATGGGACCAGAGTGGAGAACTTTCATTGCTGCCCTACATGCCAGAGGCATAATGGGCAGTAAGTATGTCAGTAAGTAAAATCAATAGCTGCAGCTCTAATGTTGGGTTAGGAGGCCGTTCTATGGTTATTTGCCTGCTCTGCTGCTACTGTATGGAAACCAAATGTAAATCAATGGCTAAGCCTCCTAAAACCCTTTCCTATTTCATAAGGAGATCATTCCAGAGTTGACTACCTGTCTTGTATATGTCACGGGAGCTGTTCCCGAAGACTCTATCAATCCTGTTTTGGCAGGGGAAACCACCTCCAAGGTTACAGCCCATTTTGTTATAATTGCTTCCTGTCCCTTGATTCCTGTCCTACCAACATTGCCCTAGCCCCCTGTTCTGCCTCCACTGCCTTGGCTTCCAGTACTGTCAGTACCACACAGGTTCTCAGTCTCTGTTCCTACACCTGCTCCATCTCACAGGTCCTGCTCCCTCCATGGATTATGTCTGTTGAGCGTTGGGGGGTTTCTGTTATGCTTGCACCGGTTTCTCCCTCATCGATGCATTCTCTTGCTCGCTTCCACACTCTCAATGTCCGGAGTGCTGATTGGACTCACCTAATGATCACCTTAATAACCCTGCTCAAGCAATTTGGACCTGCTCCAAGTGGTTCCTAGACCATTCCGAAAACCAGTCAGTATCTGGTGTGACCACCATTTGCCTCACGCAGTGCAACACATCTCCTTCGCATAGAGTTGATCAGGTTGTTGATTGTGGCCTGTGGAATGTTGATCCACTCCTCTTCAATGGCTGTGCGAAGTTGCTGGATATTGGCAGGAACTGGAACACGCTGTCGTATACAGCGATCCAGAGCATCCCAAACATGCTCAATGGGTGACATGTCCGGTGAGTATGCTGGCCATGCAAGAACGTCTCGGTTACGGAAGTAACCCTCGTTTCCTGAGGAGGGAACGGAGACGTAACGTTAGTGACTAACGAATGGGGGTTTCGCCTAGAAGCCAATCATCTTCGAGATCTTAGAAAACGCCCAATGGCAGTGCCAATGCCATGGGCATGCGGAATTTGCATACGTAACTCCGCCCCACCGTGTGGGTATATAAGGAAGTACATGGGCAATATCGCATTATGTTACCTGCTGAGGAGCCAAGACTGAACTCCCGGCCGTTCCAGCAGTACAGCGGATGTGGCAAAGGGACGTTACGTCTCCGTTCCCTCCTCAGGGGGGAACTACGAATGGGGGTCCCAATAACGAATAACTAATGAATGGGGGTCCCAAATATAATCACGCCACTCAGCTGTCTTCCAGTGCCCTGCGTAAGTACGAGTGCCCTGTCGTAAGACTAGTACGGACGAAGGACTCCCACTTATCACAGGAATACAAAAGTACACTGGGATGCATATTCCAGTGAGGAAATGCCAAGAGTGCCTACCCGTAGGGAGGACTTAGAGAGTACACATATGACCTGCTAAGGGCTGCATATGGGAAAACTCTGGGGTACCAGCCGAGGGTGGATTTTTAACCCCAGGGGGTGGCAGGGGCTTGCCAAGGGAAAGACACCTGCTCACAGAGGAGGCTTACGGTGGAAATACACGTGTGGGGGTCGCCGGAGGGGAACCATGCACATGGGGCACCTGGCTGAACACGAGGGTCTGGGCTCGAGAGAGAGAGGGCAGACTGAACTGGTGTCAGCGTAAGACAGTGCTGGAGAAACTCAGGGCTTTCGGGAGGCTCACCTGAGGAAAATAATCGCACGTATCCAGTCCGTGGAGTGGAATGGCGAGCAAGCAAAGACACCTGAGCCTGGTCCATTACCGGCCACTAGTAGAGGCGAGTACATAGTCGGACACTGGCTCCACTCGGAGATTGTAGAATCTGGCGAATGTGTTAGGTGTCGCCCAGCCTGCAGCTCTGCAGATGTCTGTTAGCGAGGCGCCGTGCACTAGAGCCCAAGAGGAGGCCACACTCCAGGTGGAGTCGGCCCTAACCCCAAGGGGACACGGTCGACCTTGCTGCTGGTAAGCCAAAACAATGGTGTCTACTATCCAGTGAAACAGCCTTTGCTTTGAGAGAGCTCTACCCTTCCGCTCTCCACCATAACAGACAAAGAGCTGGTCTGAGGTCCTGAACACTGCGTCCTGTCTACGTAAGCGCGGAGAGCGCGTACTGGACAAAGCAGTGCCAAGGCTGGGTCTGCCTCCTCCAAAGGCAGCGCTTGCAGGTTCACCACCTAATCTCTGAGCGGAGTGGTGGGAACCTTGGGCACATATCCGAGCCGAGGTCTCAGGATCACGAGAGAGTGACCCGGCCCGAATTCCAGGCACGCTTCGTCAACCAAAAATGCTTGCAGGTCCCCTACCCTCTTGATGGAGGCCAATGCGCTCAGTAGCGCTGTCTTCATAGACAAGAACTTAATATCGACTGACCGCAAAGGCTCAAAGGGGGACCTCTGCAGAGCATTTAAAACTACTGAGAGGTCCCAAGAGGGTACAAGGGGAGAACGAGGCGGATTTAGTCTCCTCGCTCCCCTCAGGAACTGAATGACCAGGTCGTGCTGACTTACCTTTTTGTCCCCCCAAGAGGTCGAGGTGGGCAGATATTGCGGCCTAGTAAACTTTAAGGGTGGAGGGAGACAGTCTTCGCTCCAACCCTTCTTGGAGGAACGAGAGCACGGACCCGATCGGGCATTTCCAGGGGTCTTCTTGGCAAGAAGAACACCAGGTGACGAAGAGGTTCCACTTCAATGCATAGGCATGCCAAGTGGACTCTGCCAGTGATGGTAGCCAACCCTACTCAACCCTGCCGCGTCCCGTCCCGACAGGTCAGGACGCGGGTGCCAAGGGGTGCCCCATCTCTGAGTAAGGACGTCTCAGAGGAATGGGCCAGGGAGGGGCTGTCGCAAGGAGTAAGAGTTTGTGGAACCAGGTCCGGCCGTGCCAGTACGGGGTGACCAGAAGGACCTACTCCTGCTCCAGTGAGCCTTCTCGCACAATAACTGCGCGAGAAGGCTCACTGGGGGGACGCATATTAGCGTAGGCCCTGCGGTCAGCTGTGTGCCAGTGCATCCGTGCTGAGCCTCGGACGGGGAATAAAACAGGCAGCAGAGGGAAGAGTCGTGGGAGGCTACAGATCTACCTGTGCGTCACCGAACTGTTCCCAAATCAGCTGGACCGACTGGGGATGGAGTCTCCAATCTCCAGGAAGTGGCTGAGACCGTGAGCTTGTGGGCTGCACGGTTGAGTTCTCCCGGGACATGGACAGCACGAAGGGACCTCAGATGCTTCTGATTCCATAGGACGAGATGGCAGGCGAGTTGAGAATATTGGCGGGAGAATATATCTGCTTGGTGGTTGATGTACGCTACTGACCGTGTAGTCTGACCGGACTAGTACATGTTGACCCTTCAGTAACACTAGGAAGCGGTGCAGGGCGAACCATACTGCCAGCAACTCGAGTAAATTGACATGCAGGAGGCGCAGGGGTCCTGTCCAGGAGCCTGCGACAGCACGTCCATTGCACATGGCACCCCAGCCCGTGGAGGAGGCATCTGTTGACACAACAAGATGCCTGGAAACTCGTCCTAAGGGCCACCGGCCCATAGAAATGAGGTTCGGCCACGGGGTGAGGGTCTGCAGGCAGGCCCGAATCACTGGGACCCGGAGCATGCCCGAATGCCATGCCCATCTCGGGACTCGATCGCGAAGCCAAAGCTGAAGCGGTCTCATATGAACAATCCGAGCGGCGTTACCGCGGCTGCAGATGCCATATGCCCCAGGAGCCTCTGAAATAACTTCAGTGGGACCACACTCTTGCTCTCGAACTAGCGAAGGCAAGTCAGCAGTGACTGTGCGCGCTTGCTGGTAAGCAGCACGCACATGGCGACCGAGTCGGAAACCATACTGAGAAAAGAGATCCTCTGCACGGGGCAGAGTCGCTCTTCTCCCAGTTAACCCGAAGGCCCAGACGGGCTAAGTGCCGGAGCACTTGGACTCTGTGTTCGCACACCTGCTCTCGAGAGTGACCCAGTATGAGCCAGTCGTCGAGGTAATTCAGGATGTGTGGCGCAAGGGCTGCCTCGATAGACTACGTGGAGTCATGAGGGGACAGAGCTGGCCCGAATGGGAGGACCGCGTACTGAATGTCCGCCCCTCGAAGCAAACCGTAGGAACGGTCAGCGTCGAGGAAGGAGACATGGAAGTAAGCGTCCTCCAGGTTGATCGCTGCAGCCAATCTACCGGGCGAACGCGTCTGAGGAGGGGTTCGCTACCAACATCCTGAACGGAAGCCTGTGAAGGGATCGGTTCAGGACGGGCAGGTCCAGGATTGGCCGTAACCCACCGGTTTCTTAGGGTACAATGAAGTAAGGGCTGAGGAAGCCGGACTTCATTTCGGCTGGAGGGACAGGCTCGATCGCACCCTTTGCCAGTAGGGTGGCAACCTCCGCACGCATGACTGGGGCCTTTTATTGGGCCCCACCATGGAGCGCGGACTCCCCGGAAGCGGGGAGGAGCCTGCGCGAACTGAATCGCATAGCCGAGCCTGATGGCCTTCATGACCCAGCGGACAGTCCCTGAAGCTGTAACCAGGCTCCCAGGAACTGACCAGCGGGGTCACTCGAACCACAGACGTACCCCGGATGGGGCAGCGAGTTAGCGTTACTGGCCCGGACGTGGGAGGCTTGGCGTTCCGGTGTGGGGGCACAGTCAGCAGCTGCGTCCTGACAGAGGAGACCAGGGAAGGACGCACGATCCACTGGGATCTGCTCTGAGAGGATGCTGGCGACAGAGAGGGACGAGAGCGGCGCGGCCCGGGGGGCGGCACACACTGCCATCACCGGTCTCTGGGACCTCAGAGATGGGGAAACCAGTTCTTTCCAAGTGCCGCCAGCTCGGGGGCCAGCAGCAGAAGGATTTTCCCCCGGCCCTCCACCGGGGGAAGGAGAGGCCCTGCTACTATCCCCTGGAAAGAACTGGGACCCATCTCTGAGTTGTCCGCCTCCAGCCTGGTGTTTAACCAGGCTGGGCGTCATCCTGCAACCACCTCCATGGCGCGGCCCAGGTGAAGGCTGCTGCTGGGGCTGGGTGGGAGGAGGGAGGGTGCCCAACCAAGGGAACGCGTGGCCCCCTTCACCGCCCAGAGGGCGGGATCAGTGGCGGCACGCAGCTCATAGAAGAGCCCTGGGTCGGCTCCACACTTGTGCATGTGCAAAGGGGCGGCGGCCTGCCCTGTAGCTCTGCAGGACCACGCCACCGAAGTAGACGAGCCCACAGGCTTTGGGAGGGACAGCCACGCCACGTCAAAGGCCTCTGTGGACACCGTAGTGCGCAACAGAGAGTTCAACAGTGGGGGGGCCCCAGTGTACCCTAGGCCGCAGCCCCATCAAGGGCAGAGAAGGCGGAGGAGGCCACCAAACGGTCGCGGGAAGTACGGGGACTTCCGGGACCGCGTGATCTCCTCATGCACCTCAGGAGCGAAAGGCATTGGGGGTGGGGCCCAACAGCTGTCGGGTGTCGCCCTCAAAAACCGAACGCGCAACCACGAGCACTCGCGACAGGGCGGAGTTCCAGACCAGCGCGAGGCTCGCGTCTGCCCGAGATAACATGGCTGTCAACTCTAGGTCAGATCAGGCAGCGCTGGCACACCCGAAGGCGGAGCACAACCTAATCGTCATCCCCAAAGGACTCTAGCCCACCGTGGGATGCGGCAATCAACATCTCAATGCTATCTGGAGTGTGAATGAAACGAACGAGGCGGCAGAGACGGGCCACTGTTTCAGTCCTGCACTCGCGGGAAGCGATGTGCGAGAGGCGGGCGTGGCCCGAGGAACGTATCGTCGGGGTTCTTAATACCACAGCACCGCCCTCAGGTCACCCTGGCCACTAGCCAAAGTACCACCTCACTCAGAGACGGTAGATTGGGGAGTGGCAGAGGGGACTCTCTCCTCACGGAGATCATTGAGTCTCGACCGCGACATCGCGATGGTCACGTTCCCGCTGTGGGAACATGACACATCCACAACCACTGCCCGAACGTTCTGAAGCCCAAACACGTCGAGCAGTGAATGTGCCCATAGACGAACCGTCTTGAAAAAGACGTGCCACACGCAAGCTCTTTTTGTGAGAGGAAAGCTCTGCAGAGTGCCGAAGCGCCCAGGGAAACACACACACACACAGCTGTTGCAGATCACTGCACAGATCAGCAGGCAGGCAATGTGAGATGGCTGGAACGCGCCGTTACACCAACACCCTGGAGAACCACTCGTCTCGAAGACTGAAGAGAGGAGTTCAGAATTCAGGCTTGCAGGAGTGAAGAGATGCTCTTGTCTCCGATGCAGAAACATAATGCGATATTGCCCACGTACTTCCTTATATACCCACACGGTGGGGCGGAGTTACGTATGCAAATTCCGCATGCCCATGGCATTGGCACTGCCATTGGGCGTTTTCTAAGATCTCGAAGATGATTGGCTTCTAGGCGAAACCCCCATTCGTTAGTCACTAACGTTACGTCGTAGTGACTGAACGAAAGGGAACTGGCATTATCATGCTGCAACATAAGGTGATGGTCGTGGATGAATGGCACAACAATGGGCCTCAGGATCTCATCACGGTATCTCTGTGCATTCAAAATGCCATCAATAAAATGCACCTGTGTTCATTGTCCATAACATACGCCTGCCCAAACCCTAACCCCAACGCCACCATGGGCCACTCAATCCACAGCGTTGACATCAGCAAACCACTCCCCCACACAATGACATATACGCTGTCTGCCACCTGCCCTGTACAGTGAAAACCAGGATTCATCTTGATATGCCACACCTGTGAGGTGGATGGATTATCTCGGCAAAGGAGAAGTGCTCACTAACACAGATTTAGACAGATTTGTGAACAATATTTGAGAGAAATAGGCCTGTTTGTGTACATAGAAAAAGTCTTGGCAAAAATGGGGGCAAAAACAAAAGTGTTGTGGTTTTGTTCAGTGTATTTACACAAATTAATGCTCCTCATATATGGCATAAATGCATATGGAAGCTTGTTTCTGCCACAATAAAAATAAATAAAGATAATTGTGAATTTTGATCTTGCAATTCTGACTTTTTTTTTCTTACAATTGCGACTTTATATCACAATAACCACTGACTCATTAAAAAACACAGATTCATTCATTAACAAAACACCGCTGTGTGTGTGTCTCAGACATGTGACTGCTCTTCTGTGTAACTGTTTGGAACTATATTCGCTGTGAAACAGAGCAAAAACAGGCAATATTGTGTCTAAAATGTAACTCAGTGTTGACTTTTTGTTTGTTGAACTCTTGCATAAAATCAGTATCACATTTGCAATCATGCTGATGTTCAGAAAAACAGCACTCTTGCGACATAAGTATAAAAAGATATTAAAAACCAACCAGATTTTATCCTCATATGTTTTTTTTCTGGGGGAATTCAAACTGCATCATAATCCCGCAGTGAAAGCGTGCACTCTTAAAGTCGCGTGCAAGACTATATCTAAACACTCCCCAAAACTCCAGCAGAAGCTGCTTATCCAACCAACAGATCAAACCACATTTCTGTGCAGATAACACAAAGAAGAAAACCATTGCAACATCCAGTTTGAGCACGAAACCAGTGAATAACATTTATAATGTTTGCCTGCATTATTAGAACAAAATTCAACATCTAATGTTAATGAGAAAACACAGTAACCTGTAAATGTAATGGTAACTCGTCATAATTTTAACACCAGGCCTGCATCAAAGGGGTGTTTTTTACTTCCTGTTTCGAAAACCAATGCAAAACAACAGACTGTAATGTATAGAGGAAAGGGGCACTGGCTACTCTTCCTGGGGTCCCAAAAAGTAAAAAATACAACAATTTACTATATATTGTGCCAATAAATATTCCTGTAAAGTCATTTTACTTAAAAAAAAAAAAAAAAAAAAAAGACGTAGAGAGGAGAAACATTCACAGACTGTGATGATGTGCAGTTATTAAAGGGATAGTTCACCCAAAAATTAACATTCAGTCTTTAATTACACAAATTAAGATATTTTTGATGAAATCCGAGAGCTCTCTGACCCCTCCATAGACAGCTATGTAATCAACACTTTCAAGGTCCAGAAAGGTGGTAAAGACATTGTTAAAATAGTCCATTTAACTCCTTTATTCAACAATTTTGTTCTAGCCTGTGTCAGTGTCCTACGCAGTTTCCATTGTAAACGGTGCAAGCACTTTCCGTTCTACGGCAGCTGATGCTGTTCATGTGAGCACCACGACACATGCGTGTGATGATGACGCAGGAGCTGCACTGTATTTAAATGGTCTTGCACCTCCATATCTGTCTGATCTACTCTACTCCTACTGCCCTGCCCGGTCCCTTAGATCCTCTGAGCTTGGTCTTTTGTCCATTCTTCGTTTTCGGTTGTCCTCTCTAGGTGGAAGGTTATTTAGTGATAAAGTGCCTCTATTATGCTATTTTAAAGGAGTAATGAACCGTTTTTTTTTTGTGTTTTTTTATACTGTTGTCTGAGGTCAACTTATGACGTCCGCGTGGTTTTTACATTCATAAACCTCATAATGAAAAAGTAATAGGCTATTTTCTACCCTGGTTTTGAGCCTAGCTCTTGAAACGCTTGATTTTTATGGGCGTTAAATTTTTATTTATCTTTCATCCACCCGCAATTAATTGGAATGTTATTTTTTATTACTTGGCTTGATCGGTGGATATATCCACGAACCGTGCATAACTAACACATGCGCGCAGGACAATGAACCAACAACACCTCAAATACAAAGGATACTCCAACTTGTGACAACGTGGAAGTTATGTTTAGTTAGACACGTACATAATCAGTAGATATCAAACATAACAATGCAATACTATCACATATAAAAAAACATTTTTACTCACATAATTGTATTGCATCATTCCTGTCAGATCTAGTAGGGAAAACCTAGTTTTTTAATCTCATCATGTCAACAAATCCAGTCTCTTGTTTACAAACGAATCCACAGTTAAATGAAGCAAACAAATGCAATGTCTTCCCCACGTAAGCTGGATCTTCAGTAACAAAAAGTTCAACCACATTCCTAATATTTGAATCCGAAGGAAGCTTATGGCATGTTTGAAACATGGAATAAACTTTATTGCTTGGAAGTTCGATCCGGTTTAGCTCCACGTAGGCCTATGTTATTTATCTATAACATTTCATGCACAAGTCGGTGGGCGGAGCTACAGAATCAGGCGTTCATCTTGAGGCGATGTTTCACTGCTCTCTGACGTCACAGGGAAGAACATTCGCTGATCGATCGTTTGCTGAGCCAGCTGTCAATAAAAGCTTTTCTTTGACTAACAAGGAAGTTTTCAGCTCTGAAACTTACAGGATATTCTTATATTAAGATTACCTTTTATATGACCTTTTATATATCACACTGCATGAAAAGTGGGATTTTCGACCCCGTAAACGCCTGTAGACTCCCGGAAATCTCCCTAATTTTCGGCAGTTTTCGACAATTTAGAGGCAGCGAACGTCGCATTCGTCTGTGCCACAAATTGTCGTAAACGAACCATGACGTAGGTGGAGAGCCCCCCGCTGAGGTGTGACACATCTAATTAGCATATGAATAGCAGCGAAACCAGAGAGTCAACGGCCTGACTTGAATTTACTCACTCAGTATTGGCTGAGGCCACTACTTTTAAACAAGAAAAATCCCTCGTGATTGGTTGGCAGATCACTGCAAACCAATAATTATTGGTCCCCTGGCTCATTATAAATGTTAACCCCAATAATAATAATAATAATAATAAATATATAATAAATATATAATTTATGTTGTAATAATTTATGTTTTATATTAATGTTATTGTGCTATGAAGTATCCATACCATCAAGGAATATATGGGAAAATGATACGGACCGTGCCGTTTATTCAAAGAAAGAGCTTCATTTATAAACACACAGCTGTTCATTCAAAGAAAGAGCTTAATTTATAAACATACAGCTGTTTATTCAAAGAAAGAGCTTTATTGTTAAACACACAACCATGTACAGTGCAGCAGTAATGTCTCGTAATGTAATGTAAAGTTCGGCGAGCTCCAGGCTGCGAGAGGGCGGTGGCCGCACAATCCATCCAGACACCCCGTCAACAATGCCGTCTTCCTCGTCAGACATGAGTTCAATGGTCGCGGACTTCCAAATGTCCACCTCATCCAGCACACTCTCGCTTCCAGCAACTGTAATATAATCCATAAAGACAATAAGCAACCTGAAAAATACTCACATTGACAAAAAACGGATCTAATATAATAAATCTTACCCTTTTTCTTCTTGATCGACTCCGAGCTAAACTTTGCAGTTTCCGCCTGCGATGTTAGTTCAGGTTGTTTGTATCTGAAGCTCCGGCGTGTCGATTCATAATACGTCTTACAGGCAGCTGGAAAACAATTACATGAGACTAGTATTAATAAAAACAGTCACGGTAAAATTAAACAAGGAATGAGAAAAACATTAGAAGTTATACTTACACACAATTTCGTCGTGATCATCGGTTAAATCTGGACTCGCGGAAATCGCTCCAAGCAGATAAGAGCTCACAGCTTCGATATGAGGCGAGGATAGTCTGTGTAAACAAAATGTGCAGTTTTAAGCTCGGATCTATTAACGCATCCATTTCCTTATACAGCTGAATAAAAGCATATTCTTTAAATCGTAACGTTACATTACCCATGCTGTGGTTCATAGCGCCTGCAGTTTGCCTCAGAGTTGTGAAGACGAAGACAGCCTCCTGAAAATGAGTCCAAAAAGTTGGTCGCGTCCATGCAGAGGAGTTGAAGACGGTGTCCTGTCATTGTTGATCACGAAAAAGGAAAGCAGCAAAAACATAGGAAATGTAAAAAAAAAAAAAAAAGTTTAAAGCTCGTCTTCTACGCGTCATGGCCATGACCTCGACCTCGCACGTGATTGGACTAGGGCTCTACTATGGAACGCGCCCGGGGCCAAATCTCTTTATACGAAACGCGTGACTTTTGACCGTGTCAACACGCACTGTTTGTCTGCGTCAACGCAGCAATTTTTTACGTTTTTCTTTTGTATGTGTAGACACGCACATTCTGGTCGTGTAACAGGCATACACGCACAGTCGACGCACAGTTTTAACATGTTAAGAAGACACATTTGAACGTGTTTCTTGACGCGCACATTCTGTACATGTCGAAGTGTAATATTTTTTTTTTTGTAAAGCAGACTTACCTTTAGATGTAGCCTAGGCTATATTTTAGGCTATATATTAATGAATTGCTTAACTGACTACTGGGCTAGAGTAAAGTAGCCTAATGTTACAATGTATATTAAGTAAATGCTTAATATTATACAATTATTATAATTTATCTATATGGGTTATTGTTTGTTTTTTAAAGTTAGGCTACATATAATTTCTAAAAGTATATATAGGCTAATTTACACAGCACATATTTATAACTGAAAACGTCCGGTTACGTATGTAACCCTCGTTCCCTGAGGAGGGAACGGAGACGTACGTTAGTGACTAACGAATGGGGGTTTCGCTTAGAAGCCAATCATCTTCATTGTATTCAACAGCGCCCAATGGCAGTGCCAATGCCATGGGCATGCGGAATTTGCATGCGTAACTCCGCCCCACCTCGTGGGTATATAAGGAAGTACGCTGGCAACATCGCATTATGTTACTGCTGCAGGAGCCAAGACTGAACTCCGCGTTCCAGGCAGCACAGCTGAGGTGGCTAAGGAAACGTACGTCTCCGTTCCCTCCTCAGGGAACGAGGGTTACATACGTAACCGGACGTTCCCTTTCGTTCAGTCACTACGACGTACGTTAGTGACTAACGAATGGGGGAACCTGTAAAACAGCGCCACTCAGCTGTCATCCAGTGCCCTGCGTAAGTGTGAGATCCCGCCACTAAAGGCCCTAGGACTCCCACTTATCACAGGATTACCAAGGTACACTGGGAAGCATATCCCAGTGAGGGAATGCCAAGATGCCTACCCGTGGGGAGGACTTAGAGAATACACATATGACCCGCTGTGGGCTGCATATGGAAGATCTCTAGGGTACCAGCCGAAGGTGGATTTTTAACCCTAGGTGTGGCAGGGACTTGCCAAGGGAAAGACACCTGCTCACTGAGGAGGCTTACGGTGGGAATACTCGTGTGGGGGTCGCCGGAGGGGAACCATGCACACGGAGCACCTGGCCGGACATGAGGGTCTGGGCTCGAAAGGGCAGACTGAACTGATGTCGGCGTCAGCAGTGCTGGAGGAGCTCAGGGCTCTCGGGGAGCTCACCTGAGGAAAATATCGCACGTATCCAGTCCTGGGAGTGGAATGGCGAGCAAGCGAAGACACCTGAGCCTGGCCCATTACCGGCCCCTCGGGGGGGCGAGTACAAAGTCGGACACTGGCTCCGCTCGGAGATTGTAGAATCTGGCGAATGTGTTGGGTGTCGCCCAGCCTGCAGCTCTGCAGATGTCTGTTAGCGAGGCGCCATGCGCTAGAGCCCAAGAGGAGGCCAC
This sequence comes from Gobio occitaniae, assembly GCA_033150135.1. Classification (NCBI taxonomy): domain Eukaryota; kingdom Metazoa; phylum Chordata; class Actinopteri; order Cypriniformes; family Gobionidae; genus Gobio; species Gobio occitaniae. The sequence continues at coordinate 20,178 of JARQWZ010005555.1, forward strand.
ACTCCGGGTGGAGTGTGCCCTCACACCAAGGGGACATGGTCGGCCTTGCTGCTGGTAAGCCAAAACAATGGTGTCCACTGTCCAGTGAGACAACCTCTGCTTTGAGAGAGCACTTCCCTTCCGCTCTCCACCATAACAGACAAAGAGCTGGTCTGAGGTCCTGAAACACTGCGTCATGTCTACGTAAGCGCGGAGAGCGCGTACTGGACAGAGCAATGCCAAGGCTGGGTCTGCCTCCTCCAAAGGCAGCGCTTGCAGGTTCACCACCTGATCTCGGAACGGAGTGGTAGGAACCTTGGGCACATACCTTGGGCACATAACTCAAGGCACGCTTCGTCAACCGAAAATGCTTGCAGGTCCCCGACCCTCTTAAGCGAGGCCAATGCGGTCAGCAGAGCCGTCTTAATAGACAAGAAATTAAACTCCGCCGACCGCAAAGGCTCAAAGGGAGGCCTCTACAGAGCACTTAAGACTACTGAGAGGTCCCAAGAGGGAACGAGAGGAGAGCGAGGAGGATTCAGTCTCCTCGCCCCCCTCAGGAACCTGATGATCAGGTCGTGCTGCTACTTACCTTATTGTCTCCCAGGAGATCGTGGTAGGCAGATATTGCGGCCACGTACACTTAGGGGTGGAAGGAGACAGCCTTCGTCCCACCCCCTCCTGGAGAAACGAAGCACAGACCCGATCGGGCATTTCCAGGGGTCTTCCTGGCGGGAAGAGCACCATGTGACGAAGAGGTCCCACTTCAACGCATAGAGGTGTCGTGTAGACTCTGCCCTAGCGGAAGTGATGGTAGCGACCACCGCAGGTGGAGGGCTACTCAAACCAGCCGCGTCCCATCCAGAAGCCACACGTGGAGCTTCCAGAACGCTGGACGCGGGTGCCAAAAGGTGCCCCGTCTCTGAGTAAGGAGTCTCAGAGGAATAGGCCAGGGAGGGGCTGTCGCAAGGAGTAGCAGTTCAGAGAACCAGGTCCGGCCGTGCCAACGGGGCGACCAACATGACCTGCTCCTTGTCCTCCCTGATCTTGCACAGTGCCTGTGCGAGAAGGCTCACTGGGGGAAACGCATAATCGCGTAGCCCCGACGACCAGCTGTGCGCCAGTGCATCCGTGCCGACCATAGGTCAGGGAATAATACAGGGAGCAATGGGAAGAGTCCTGGGAGGCAACAGGACTACCTGTGCGTCGCCGAACCGTCCCCATATCAGCTGGACCGTCTGGGGATGGAGTCTCCATTCTCCAGGAAGTGGCTGAAGCCGTGAGCTCGTAGGCTGCACGGTTCAGGACTCCCGGGATGTGGACAGCATGAAGGGACCTCAGATGCTTCTGACTCCAAAAAACGAGATGGCGGGCGAGTTGAGACATACGGCGGGAGCGTAGACCGCCCGGCCGTGTCGTCTGTCCTGACTAGTACATGTTGACCCTTCAGCAACGCTCGGGAGCGGTGCAGGGCGAACCGTACTGCCAGCAACTCGAGGCAATTGACATGCAGAAGGCGCTGGGGTCCTATCCGGGAGCCCGCGGCTGCTTGTCCATTGCACATGGCACCCCAGCCCGTGGATGATGCATCTGTTGATACCACAAGATGCCTGGAAACTCGTTCTAGGGACACTCCGGTCCGTAGAAAACTGAGGTTCGACCACGGGGAGAGAGTCTGTAAGCAGGCCCGAGTCACTTGTACCCGGAGCGTGCCAGACCGCCATGCCCATCTCGGGACTCGATCGCGTAGCCAGTGCTGAAGCGGTCTCATATGAAGCAATCCGAGCGGCGTTACCGCGGCTGTAGATGCCATATGCCCCAGGAGCCTCTGAAAAAGTTCAGTGGAACCGCATTCTTGCCCTCGATTTGACGAAGGGAAGTCAGCAGAGACTGCGCGCGCGCTCGAAAGCAGCGCGCACATGGCGACCGAGTCGATATCCATACCGAGAAAAGAGATCCTCTGCGCGGGGCAAAGTTACTCTTCTCCCAGTTGACCCGAAGGCCCAGACGGGCTAGGTGATGGAGCACCAAATCTCTGTGTCCGCAAACCTGCTCTCGAGAGTGACCCAGTATGAGCCAGTCGTCGAGGTAGTTCAGGATGCGAACCCCGTGCTGCCGAAGGGGCGCAAGGGCTGCCTCGGCAATCTTCGTAAAGACGCGAGGGGACAGAGATAGCCCGAATGGTAGAACTGCGTACTGATATGCCCGCCCCTCGAAAGCAAACCGTAGGAACGGTCTGTGTCGAGGTAGAAGGAGACATGGAAGTAGGCGTCCTTCAGGTCGATCGCTGCAACCAATCGTCTGGACGAACGCATTCGAAAAGGCGTTCCGCTGTCAACATCTTGAACGGAAACCGGTGAAGGTAACGGTTCAAGACGCGCAGGTCCAGGATCGGTCAAGCCCACCGGTCTTTTTGGGTACAATGAAGTACGGGCTGTAAAACCCGGAATTCACCTCGGCTGGAGGGACAGGTTCGATCGCACCCTTCGCCAGTAGGGTGGCAACCTCTGCTCGCATGACGGGGGCATTAGCCCCGATCATAGTGGAACGGACTCCCCGGAAGCAGGGAGGAACCTGCGCGAACTGAATCGCGTAGCCGCACCTGACTGTCTTCGCGACCCAGCGGGACAGCCCTGGAATCTGAAGCCAGGCTCCCAGGAACTGCACCAGCGGGGTCAATCGGACTACAGGTGTACCCGGAGTGGGGCAGCGATGCAGCGTTACCGACCCGGACAAGGGAGGCTGTTGGGCGTCCCGGTGTGGGGGTGCGGTTAACGGCTGCGTCCTGACAGAGGAGACCAGGGAAGGACGCGCGTTCCACTGGGGTCTGCTCTGCCAGGAGGCTGGCGACAGAGAGGGATGCGAGTGGCGGGACCCGTGGGTGGCGCGCACTGTCATCACCGGTCTCTGGGTCCTCAGAGACAGGAACATGAGTTCTTCCCAAGCGCTGCTAGCCCGGGGGCCAGCAGCGGAAGGATTTTCCCCCGGCCCTCCACCGGGGGAAGGAGAGGCCCTGCTACCATCCCCTGGGAAGAACTGGAACCCATCTCTGAGTTGTCCACCTCCAGCGTGGCGTTTAACCAGTCTGGGGAGCGGACTGGGCGACATCCTCAACCACCTCCACGGCGCGGCCCAGGCTAAGGCTGCTGCTGGGGCCGGGCGGGAAGAGGGAGGGCGCCCTCGGCGGCGAGCGGACTGAGGCGACTGAGCCGGCGGCTGGTGCAGCAGCTGGCCGCCGGGGCAGTACGTGTTACAGCCTCAGTCTGCTCTGGGGCGGCCGAGAACTGTTGGGCGCAGTTCCCAGCCGCGCCGCCGAAGAGGCCAGCCTGGGATATGGGTGAGTTGAGGGGGCGGGCCCACTCAACGTCCTCCAAATCACCAGGTAAGGCCAGGTGTTCTCCCGGACCACAGCTGTGGACATCTCCCGACCCAGGGAGCGTGTGGCCACCTTCACCGCCCGGGGGCGGGATCAGTCGCGGCACGCAGCTCAATGAAGAGCCCTGGGTCGGCTCCACCCTTGTGCATGTGCAAAGGGGCGGCGGCCTGCCCGTAGCTCTGCAGGACCACGCCACCGAAGTAGACGAGCCCACAGGCTTTGGGAGGGTGCTTAGGACAGCCACACCACGCCACGTCAAGCCCTCTGTGGACACCGTAGTGCGCAACAGAGAGTTCAACAGTGGGGGTGAGGGGGCCCCAGTGTACCCTAGGCCGCGGCCCCATCAAGGGCAGAGAAGGCGGAGGAGGCCACCAAACGATCGCGGGAAGCACGGGGACTTCCAGGACCGCGTGATCTCCTCATGCACCTCGGGGGCGAAAGGCATTGGGGGCGGGGCCCAACAGCTGTCGGGTGCCGTCCCCAAAAACCAATCGCGCAACCACGAGCACTCGCGACTGGGCGGAGTTCCACACCAGCGCGAGACTCGCGGCTGCCCGAGATAACATGGCTGTCAACCTTAGGTCGGATCAGGCAGTGCTGACACACCCGGAGGCGGAGCACAACTCCTAATCGTCATCCCCAAAGGACTCCAGCCCACCTTGGGATGCGGCGATCGACATCTCACTGCTATCTGGAGCGTGAACGAAACGAACGAGGCGTCAGAGACGGGCCGCTGTTTCAGTCCAACACTCGCGGGTTAAAGCAATGTGCAAGAGGGGGCGTGGCCCGAGGAATGATCGTCGGGGTTCTTAATACCACGGCACCGCACTCAGGTCACCCTGGCCACCAGCCAAAGTACCACCTCACTCGGAGACGGTAGATTGGGGTGTGGCAGAGGGGACTCTCTCTCCTCACGGAGATCACTGAGTCTCGACCGCAACATCGCGATGGTCACGTTCCCGCAGTGGGAACATGACGCATCCACAAACACTGCCCGAACGTGCTGAAGCCCAAACACATCGAGCAGTGAATGTGCCCATAGACAGCAACGGAGATCGATCGCACCCGGAAGTGCACGGGCGAACCGTCTTGAAAAAGACGTGCCACGCGCAAGCTCTTTTTGTGAGAGGAAAGCCTCGCAGAGAACGCCGAAGCGCCCAGGGACCAACACACCAGCTGTCAGCAGACCACTGCGCAGATCAGCAGAGCAGGAAGTATGAAGATCACTGGAACGCGCCGTAACACCAACGCCTCTGGAAAGCTGCTCGTCTCGAAAGCTGTCGAAGACTCAGATCAGGCTTGTAGGAGTGAAGAGATCCTCTTGGCTCCAAAGCAGAAACATAATGCGATGTTGCCAGCGTACTTCCTTATATACCCACGAGGTGGGGCGGAGTTACGCATGCAAATTCCGCATGCCCATGGCATTGGCACTGCCATTGGGCGCTGTTGAATACAATGAAGATGATTGGCTTCTAAGCGAAACCCCCATTCGTTAGTCACTAACGTACGTCGTAGTGACTGAACGAAAGGGAACACACACACACACACAACTTTATTCACTTTCACATAATAATGTTTTTGTAATTTGGTGTTTAGTTTGTTGTATAGTTTGTTTATACTGTTCTGTCTCTGTTTTGTTTCCAGGAACATCTGATGAGTGCTATAATAAAATGACTTCGTTATATTTAAAATATATTTTGATATTCATTTTATTTATATTATTAATATTTTATTTACCCATAAACGTGTCTTTAGGAAGCCATAAGAGAGACAAGAATAACTTTTGCCATTTAAATGCCACATTAATTTACTGAGGACCCATACAGCCAATGATCATGTGTGAAAACACTTATACATAAATTGATCACTTAGAAATCAAAACTAAGGTTTGAGAAAGAAAGAATATGCATACAACAAAATATATTGTTTCATAGCAGCTTCAGTAACAAGTTCAAAACAAATTCTGCTGTAAACCGGCTCTAACAAGCCAATATAGTGTCAATATTCAGCTCAAGTGACTTCAGTGTTGATTCAGTTCAGTTGATTTCAGTTCAACTGTAAAATTCCTCAGTTGTGCATATTTGTGTGTAGTTAGATATATGCAAAAACAACATTTTTGGAAGAGTTAAAATAGTTTTGCACAAAGTGTTGCTTTTGCAAGCGATGTCTGATGTTTTGCATGTTGTGTGTTTTGTGTGTAGAGTTACAAGAAATGGAGCCATATTTTCAGAAATTGTGTGTAAGCAATTAGATAAAACTGTAAATGAATCCAGTTTATTTTAGTTCAGGACTCATAGTCCAGGTGTTAGTAATCTGTGCTTAATCTTTGTTCCAGGCAACAATTTTTTAACTCACGATTAACTAGATTAAGGCCTACTCTTGGCATAATTTAAACCCTGTCCAGGAAACCACCTCTTGAAAATCTGCATTGATAATTCATAAAATGTGGTGTGAGCTCAATTTAAATGACAATTACAGAAAAACACAATCTGACTTAACTATTAACACACAAACTTGTATTTTTCACATTCATGATTAATAGCCATTTAGAAATCATTCACAGTGCAGGGTGGAAAAATAAATTTTGGTATGTAAACTGTATGCTTTACTTGATGTATTTGTGTGCTTTGGTTCATTGTCTTGTTGCATCACATAACCTCTCTAAAGGTTGAAGACATGAACTGCTGTCCTGTTTTTTTTTTTTTTACATAACATTGGTTATTGCTAATGACATACAGAGTAATTAATCTACACTGTGAGCCCGGACAAGTTGAATCTACTTAAAAAATTGGAGCAAACTGGTTGCCATAAAAATTTAGTAATGTGAACTAAAACGAGTACATTTAACTTAAATGTAAGTTAACATTTTAACTTAAACTTTAAACTTGTTTTAGTTAAAAAAATTCAGAACCTAGATAAAACTCCCCCTGCTGCTATACTCGGATTTGCATTTGTGTAGCTCATAGCATGTTCATTTACATGTTAAAGCCTCCCCTAGAATTAAGGGGAGGGGGGGTCATGGGGGGACAACTGCCAAGCAAGGCCCACGTCAATTTCCGACAATTTGCAGGCAACTCCGAAAACTGCCGGAAATTGTCGGAAATTGACGTGGGCCTTGCTTGGCAGTTGTCCCCCCAGTGTTTTCGGAGTTGCCTGCAAATTGCCGTGCACAGTCGTAAACCTGAAGTTTCACGGCAATCTTCAGTGCCACATACTGACGAAAATCCCACTTTTCATGCAGTGTCAAAAGCTCAAGGGAAAGTTGAATTCTCAATTCATGACCCTATTGAAGTTTCCTAATTTTCTTTTGGAGGTCTCCAAGAACAGGTTTACATACACCAAAGGTCGAAAAAACATTTAATTTTCAAAATTACGCGAAGATCAGCGGCGAGTCCAGCTGCTTGCAGGTGAAGGCGGCTTCAATCCGAGTTCCAATGAAGAGATGTTATCTGCGTTGCTGAAGGAGAATTAATCGATTTGCCATGGTGAAACGGCCGCTTTTATAGCCCGAGTCTCCATCCATTTTGGCGGGCTCGAGCGGGCTGGCCGTCATTGGTTCAATTTCTTTAACGTTTTTAACCAATTTACGTGCAGTATTCACTGCATGATTGTATAAAGCAGGCCCTCCAGGATTTAGCGATATTTTTTATTTATTTTTGCGATCAAAATGACTCATTTTGTGATGGTCCTTTCCAGAAATGTGTGAAAAATTTGCAATGCTTTTTAAAAATAATTAGGATAAATCATTTACCATATGATGTTTTATGTTAGATGCACAATAGTCATACATGACAATAGGACAAACAAAATGCACAAATCTTTGTAACAGATTTGTATGTTCAGGGAAGAAGGAGGCGGGAACCGGCAACCATTTAAAAGACTTTAATCAAATAAATGAACAAAATGAAAGTAAAAGCGAATCCCGAAAAACTGGAGGGACTGATAAAGGCTTCAGAATCGGAGAAAAAGGAGTTTTCGCCGTAGCGTCTTGTCTTATTTATATTAATAAGACGAACGACACAATACTCGTGTAGTATCACAAGGGAACTTCTTCTTAAAAGGGCCGAGGAGGCGCTCATCATAATAAATGTAATAAAAACATGGAGAGACTCTTGAACTTCAGAGTGAGAAAAATTTATTGATAAAGGCAAGCAAATACATATGACAGATATACAGCAGTAAAGTGAGATCTGTGTGACTTACAGATAAATATAAACAATGAAGCCTTTCAAAAAAGATTTTTAAAAATCTGAGACTGAAAGAGCAGAAGCTCAAATAATCATCAGTATTTATTATGACAAAAACACACTTGAAGAATCTTTAAAGTTCAGCGTTCTGCTTTAGATTTCAATACTTTCTGAAAAAGATGAACACATTAAGCCATGAATTGATAAATATCACAAACATTAATATATGCAAAATCAGTATGTGAGAAAACTGTTTGTGAGAAATTACATCATCAATCATGTACCTGATGTGTGAATATGAGCTTGACCTCGTTCAGCTCTTCTGGATCTGATTTCATAAACAACAAGAATGACAGTAGCCACGCCCACCAGAGCAGAGAGGACCAATCGGATCACAGCTTCAGTGGGACCACAACAGTGGACTGAGGAATAAAAACATCAAACTGAGATCAGCTCAGTCAATAAACGCTAATATCAGCGCTGACATCAACTAATATCAGCCGTGCTGCCGTACCTGCACATGTGTGACAGAGTTGAGTGATGTCCAGATGTTGAGTCTGGTGGCTGATGGGATTGTTCAGCACACAGCTGTAGGTGTTTTTATCCTGATATTCCACCTCCAGAGGTAGAGAGAGACTGATGCTGAGATCAGACACACTGATGCTGGACAATAAACTGTTTCCTTTGTACCAGGAGAGAGTCACATGACTCACATTCACCACTGAACACACCAATGAACAATATGATGATGATGATGATGATGATGATGATGAAGAACATTGTGAAGAGTTACTACTGATGACAGGAACAGGCAGACGAGCTGAAAAACATGAGAGAATAAAGAGAAATGAGGATGAATAAAGATATTCAAGCAGACGAGTAAGAAGCATTGAGAGGAACCAAGACTGATCAAAAGTAGAGCATTTAAAAACAGTTTAATAGAAAGTTATAAAACTGCTGATATTGTAAAAAAAAAAAGGAAGGTGATTAGACATTTTAACTAATTAGTCATGATGAGATACTTCTTTAGATCTGGCTGTATAAGTAAAAAAGATGAAACTGATATTTAACTCACCGTAGACAGTGAGACGAATATAAGAACGCTGAATGAAAAAGTTGATGAGTTGTTCATAATCTCCATCATGTTCAGTTGTGGTGTTTGTGATGGTCAGAGATCCAGTTTGATTGTCCAGCTTCAGTCTGTCTCTGAATCTCCCATCAGCACGTTCATCATAAACAGTGAAGCTGTCGGCCTGTTTAACTATTTCAGCTATTAAAGCATTTTCAAACCTCCACTGAATCACATCATCATCCTTCATTTGAGTAAGACCAGAGTTTAGAGTGACTGAATCTCCCTCCGTCACTGACACTGAATCATCAAACACACAGAACAAATGTCTCGGTTATGTATGTAACCATCATTCCCTGAGGAGGGAACGGAGACGTTACGTCAATGACTGACGAATGGGGATTTCGCTTAGAAGCCTATCATCTTCGAGATCTTAGAAAACGCCCAATGGTGATGCAATGCCATGGGCCTGCGGAATTTGCATAGCGTAACTCCGCCCCACCTCGTGGGTATATAAGGAAGTACGCTGGCAATGTCGCATTATGTTACTGCTGCGGAGCCGAGATCTGAACTCCCGGCCATTCCAGCGGTACAGCGGAAGTGGCAGAGGGACGTAACGTCTCCGTTCCCTCTTCAGGGAATGAGGGTTACATACGTAACCAAGACTTTCCCTTTCGTTAAGTCACTCCGAGTAACGTCAGTGACTGACGAATGGGGGTCCAGTATAATCACGCCACTCGGCTGTCGTCCAGTGCCCTGCGCAAGTGTGAGTTCCCTGTCGTAAGACTAGTACGGACGAAGGACTCCCACTTAACACAGGAATACCAAGGTACACTGGGAAGCATATTCCACATGGACACATGCACCAAGTGCCTGCCCACTGGGAGGACTTAGAGACACACATATGACCTGCGGAGGGGCTGCATTTGGAAGAACTCTGGGGAAACCAGCCGATGGTGGATGTCTTTACACCCCAGGAGTGGCAAGGGGCTTGCCAAGGGAAAGACACCTGCTCAAGGAGGCTTACAGTGGAAATACACAGTGGAAAAAAAACCATGCACATGGCTGCACCTAGCCGAACACGAGGGCTGACCGAACAGGCATGCACTCTGGTGTCAGCATCAACAGTGCTGGGGGAGCTCAGGGATTCAGGGAAGCAATCTGAGGAAAATACCTATCTAAAATCAAATTCTAACGCAATTTCACACGAAACTTCAGAAAATACAGAATAAATATACCACTGCCAGCAAAGTTCGACCTAGGCAGAGTAAACTACCATGGATAAATTCTGACATATTGCAACTCCTTAAACAGAAGGACTCTCTCCTTAAAATATACAGGTTAAGTCGAACACCGGAGAGTAAAAATAATTTCATACAAATTAGAAATAAATGTACTGCATAAGGCTAAGGCGGTCTATTTCCAACAACAGATTACTGTTGTGCTACTGTTCTGCTGCTAACCCAAAGACGTTATGGCAGACCCTTAAGGTCATCACCGGCGAAAATGAGAAGAAAAAGAATATTAATATTCAAATTTCTTATCTCAGATTCAGAAAAGATTGCAAGTGCTTTTAATGATTATTTTGTATCATCTTTTAAAGAATTGGCAACCAATTTTGCAACTTCTTCCTTCACACCTGTTCTCTCTCTAACACCTGATCAGTTCTCATTCTCTGAGATCTTATAGAGCGAGGTTATAAGAATATTGCACTCATTAAAAAACTCACATGCCTATGAAATGTATGGTTTAAATACTTTCTTTTTGAAGACTCATGCTGATAGCCTTATACCTCTTTTTCAGCATTTAATCAATCTTTGCTTCAGGCTTTCAATCTTTCCAACTGATTGGAAAAGAGCACAAATCCCTCCAATTTTTAAATCTGATGACCCTACCCTTGTTTCAAATTATAGACCTATAGCAATACTCCCAGCAATGTCGAAGTTGCTTGAAAAAACTTGCATAACCAGTTAATTTCTTATCTTGAAATTAATAACTGGCTCAGCGACTGTCAAAGCGGTTTCCGTGCTAAGCAATCTACCATGTCGACATTACTACTCTTCACTGAACAAATACGTAACGCTCTTAACAAAGGTTACATCACTGGAGCTGTTTTTAGTGATTTTCGTAAAGCCTTCGACAGAGTGAACCATCAGATCTAGCTTAACAAACTTCAACAAACTATTCATTTAATTTGTCTTCATCTGTGATAGAAATGCTTTCTTCTTTTTTGACAAACAGGTCACAAGCTGTTAAATTTAATCATGTAACATCTCAATCTTTAGTCTGTGATATGGGCGTTCCTCAAGGCAGTTTTCTTGGACCTTAAATTTTTCTTTTATACATTAATGATCTCCCTCAAGTGTGTAAATACTCAGAACAGGGCGGAGGGACAGGGCTGCCCGAGAGAGCATAGATGTCAGCTCTGGGTCCAACTCGGACAATGCTGGCACACCTGAAGGCGGCAGCACAGCCGAATCATCATCCTCAGAGGACTCGAACCCACCTTGAGATGCGGCGATCGACATCTCACCGTCCTCCGGAGTGCCGAACGAAACGTGCGGGGAGGCATGAGCCGGACCCACTGTTTCAGTCCCAACGATTGCGGGTAGCAGTGCGCAAGAGGTGGCGTGGCCCGAGGAAGTAGCATCGGGGCTTTGTTCCACACCGTCACCAGCCAAAGTACCGCCTCGCAGAGAGACGGTAGATTGGGGTGTGGCAGAGGGGACTCTCGCTCCAGGACGGAGTTCATCGAGTCTCGACCGCAGCACTGCGATGGTCATGTTCCCGCCGTGGGAACATGACGCATCCACAAACGCTGCCTGAGCGTGCTCTAAGCCCAAACACGTCAGGCAGTGATTGTGCCTAGAAGTGCACGGATGAGACATCTTGAAAAAGACGTGCCACGTGCAAGCTCTTTTATGAGAGGAAACTCCACAGCAGTGCTGAAGCGCCCAGGGAAACACACACCAGCTGTATGCAGAACACTGCACAGATCTGCAGGCAGGCAATGTGCGATCGCTGGAATGTGCCGTAACACCAACACAGACTTGAGTTGCTTGTCTCAAAGGAGCTGACAAACTCAGTCTTGAGGAGTGAAGACATACTCTTGGCTCCGAAGCAGAAACATAATGCGACATTGCCAGCGTACTTCCTTATATACCCACGAGGTGGGGTGGAGTTATGCTATGCAAATTCCGCAGGCCAATGGCATTGCATCACCATTGGGTGTTTTCGAAGATCTCGAAGATGACAGGCTTCTAAGCGAAATCCCCATTCGTCAGTCACTGACGTAACTTGGAGTGACTGGACGAAAGGGAACAGGGTTTATCACAGATAAACAGATTATAATGGTTTATTAAATTAAATAGTTTAACATTTAAATTTGAAAGAATATCATAAAACAAACAAAAAAGAAGCAAAATAGTGTATGAATTAATTTCACTTTTGTCATTAAAAAACAGGTACAAATGTTTTTGAACTCACCAATGACAGTGAGATAGAATTCAATCCTCATATAGTTGATCTGTAGATTATATTCTCCAGCATGTTCAGTTGTGGTGTTTGTGATGGTCAGAGATCCAGTTTGATTGACCAGCTTCAGTCTGTCTCTGAATCTCCCATCAAGAACATCATCATATACAGTGAAGCTGTTGGTCTGTTTATTGATTTCAGCGATTAAAGTGTTTCTAATCCTCCACTGAATCACATCATCATCCTTCACATCAGTAAGATCAGAGTTTAGAGTGACTGAATCTCCCTTCGTCACTGAAATTTTAACTGTATCACCAAACACACACACACGTGGAGAACAAACAGAAACAACATTTTAAATGAATATCATAATTAAAAACAGAAGCAAAATGGAGTTTTGATTAATATTTGTATCTTTGTGCTGATTAAAATATAAAACAGGTGAAACTGATATTTAACTCACCAAGGACACTGAGCCTGAAACTCTTTCTCCCACTGTTGGTCTGTAGTTCATAGAGTCCATCATGTTTTATTGTGATGTTTGTGATGGTCAGAGATCCAGTTTGCTTGTCCAGCTTCAGTCTGTCTCTGAATCTCCCATCAAGAACATCATCATATACAGTGAAGCTGTCGGCCCGTTTATTGATTTCAGCGATTACAGTGTTTTTAAACCTCCACTGAATCTCATCATCATCCTTCAGTTCATTGAGACGGGGGTTTAGAGTGACTGGATCTCCCTTGTTTACTGACACTGGTTGAAACACTTCTGAAATTTTTTTTCACAGATCAAAGCATTAAAATCTCTTGATGTTAGTTTGATGAAGCTTCACTAAAATACTTTTATTCATTTAAATGTGAAAATAATAATATTCTGCAGCAGCACACACACTAAAAGTTTATGAATGAATAGAGAAATAGATTTATATAGTGAACAATAACTAAAAAGACACTTTTACTTTAAAGGTCCCATGGCATGAAATTTTCATTTTATGAGGTTTTTCAACATTAATATGAGTTCCCCTAGCCTGAATATTGTCCCCAAGTGGATAGAAATGTTGATCGGTGTAAACCCGAGTTCTGGCTGTCTCTCTCTGCCCTTGAGAAAATGACAGGCCAGACGAGCCAATCCTGAAGTCTCCTGGTTTGACGTCCAAGCAGGAACGGTTACCTCCCTTTCCTCCGCCCAGAGAATCTGGCACGCCCATGCAAACGCTCGAGAGATCATTGCATCATTGCTTGTGAACGAGTGAACGCTGGCAGTTTCTAAACAGAACAGAAGTCTTTTTTCAGTTCCTTCTGATCTGTGATCAGTGATTTCTGATGTGTAGCTAATTATTTATTATTCGTGCACATGCAGCGGCTTCTCTCTCTCTCTCCCAACAGAACAGTGTTTTCGTGTTTTCTATCTTGTGAGTCAGTGTTTTTGTACGTCCTCGTCGCGTCTATCGGTTCTAAAATGTGCATACAGTCATGAGTTTCTGCTCAACATCAGCACATCTTTAGAGATAAACCTCACACACGCCGAAGCTCGGCCTTCAACATCCCCGACCCCCAGTACTGCATCTGGCCCACAGCGGAGGCACCAAACGCGGCGTGAGATTAAGCAGAAGGGGGGTAAGCGTGAGGGTATCCGGCTAGGCTAGCTAGCTTTCCCCACAATAAACTGGATTACATTCGATTACTGCTGTTGTATCTTTGTTTGCGCTGTGTACTCAACGCGCGTCACTGACGCTTTTATTTTATTTTAAAAATAATGCTATTATCAACACTTACTTTTAACTCGTTCATCTCGACAGCTGTAATGGTACTTTGCATGTGTTACAAAGTGATATGATACACACACTCGCGCGGAGACACACGCGGACACACACATAACGTTACAACAAGTCTCTCGTGTGACTGGATAGACACGTAGGCCTACACATTATCAATACACAATCACATATCAAATGATCTGTAATGCAATACTATCACGTATAAAAAAACCCATGTTTTACTCACATAAGTGTGCTGCACCATTCCTGTCGGGTCCAATATAGATGGAACCGCATTGTGTTTCAATCTCAATATGTTTGCAAATCCAGTGTCAACCTGTGCCTTGTTTTCCAATTATTCCGCGGTGAAATGAAGCGAACACACGTACACCGTCTAAAGTTCAACCACATATTCCTAATATTAGGATCCGAAGGAAGCTTATGCAGCGACTGTGTTCTTACACAACCAGGAATAGCAATATCGTCATATATTCTCGGTAATAATGATGAAGATGGACTCGGTGTGACTGGGACTCGTGTTTATTCAGAACTCTCAGATACAAACACAGTAAACTCGCGCTGACTGACAGCGCTCTCATAACTCAGTAGTTACTATAAATAACTTTGTTAGCAATCGCTGAGCTCAGTCTCTGGTACATTAGTGATGTCCGGTTCGCGAACGATCTTTCTTTTGAACCAGTTCTTTTTAGTGAACCGAATCATTTCACCAAATCGGACTGAATCGTTCTAAACGGTTCGCGTCTCCAGTCAGCGCTGATCCATAATTTACTAAAGTTACTAACTTTCTGACATGAGTGACAGTCCCTCCGACTAGAAATAGACTAATAACCTGAAGTATATGCTGTAACTACAACAGTTCAGACATGCTGAGAACTGATGTGAAGTGAACTCAGGTCCATCCGTCTCTCTGGCAGCAGCTCGTGCCTGCTCGTGCCTCGTTAAACCACGCCCCCTCCGCTCATTTAAAATCCAAAGATGTCAGCCAATCACAACAGTGGGCGTTTTTACTGAAGTCTCACAGCGGACACGCCTCTTGAAGCAGGGCATTCAGCCACAGGGCAAACAGCAGTATAGAAAAAATGCCTTTTATTTCTAAATTATGACATTTTATGATGTAAAAGTCATACTAACAATATAAGTACACCTCAGGAAACATTATAAAATAATAGAAAAATGCCATGCCATGGGACCTTTAATGTTTAATGTCACTCAAACTAATGCTGTCGAGTATCTGAGCTTCATATTTATTTTACATTTTTTAATCAGATTTCATTTGATCTGACAGTAAAATCACAGTTGAATTATTTCTATATGAGACGAACTGTAACGTGTTTGTTCTGTTCAGGTTTAGTTTTCTCTCTGTTTGCTCTGTTTCCATTGGCCTGTGTTCTCTATCATTAGTTCATTAATCCCAGACCTGTTTCTGTTCTTCCCATGATCTCCCTGTTATTTAAACCCTGAATTCTGTTCAGTTCATCGTCCGGTATCGTCTGCGTTACGTGCTTGTGTTTCTCCCCGTGATTCTGCTGTGTATTGTGTGGATTATTGAAGTAAAGACTTTTCTTTGAGTTATGCTGACCGTTGCTGACACTAACAGTGAATGTTAATCTTCTTGAACACATTTAACAGTAATTTATCACATGATACCAGAACAGAAACAACTGAAGCCATAAAAACACATTTAAAACTCACCAGCCAGATGCCACAAACACGAACAGAGCAAAACTAATCTGAGAAACATTTTCTTCATCGGTTCACTGAAAAGCCCTCGATAGTGACTCTTAAAATGTCTGAGAGATTGATCTGTAACACGACTGAACTGTGATATTTATCTGGTTGTGTGTGAATCCTCCCCCAACCTCAGTTAGTTTCCGCTCACATGTTCGTCTCCTTTAACATCACGAACATCAACAAGCTTTTGCTGGTCTTACATTTTCAGGTAAATTCTGGCCCTGAATGAAAACTAATAGCAGAAGAGTGAAATATTGATATCATATATCTGCATCTACTAGGGGTGGCAGAGACTAGTCGACTTTAATGCCATGCCATGACACTTTAAGCATGACGTCAACTAGTCGCTGGGAACAAGATAAGCCATTTCCTGACACGCATGCTCCGTTTTCAACAGTTAAAATTACAAATAAATGCATACTCAACAAGACATGTTTGATTATGCCATCTGGAGGATCGAAATTGATCAGGAGAATGCATGTTTTAAACAGCTTATTGTACAGGTCAGTTAATCACCGTTCTAAACTAATGCAGCGCTGCATTGTAAAGCACACACACGGAGATCGTGCACAGCCCACAGAATCATTCAGTAGCATGGAAATGTATTGTCAACACTAAAAAAGCTGTAATGTAGAAGCAATAACTTTATGGGCAGCGCTGTGTCATATGCCATAGCTGTCCTATGCACAAGAAAACCCGCGTTCACGTCTCAGCTCAAGGTTCAGACTTAATTCTTAATTAATGACAGCGTTGGCGACTAGTTGATGTCGACTTGACGTCATCACATAAATGTTGCAAAAAATCTGAAGTCGTTCAACCCCTACTGGAGTGTTATTTAGTGCTGTGAGGTGTCAATCATATTTGACCTCTTTGACCTGTGACTCTTTTTTGACTGTTGATGGATTCACTTTATTTCAGTGTAAAGATGTTCCCCTTCGTTCAGTCACTACGACGTAACGTTAGTGACTAACGAATGGGGGTTTCGCTTAGAAGCCTATCAACTTCGAGTTTTGAGAAAACGCCCAATGGCGTGCCAATGCCATGGGGCATGCGGAATTTGCATACGTAGCTCCGCCTCACTGCGTGAGTATATAAGGAAGTACGAGGCAATATCGCATTATGTTTCTGCTTTCGGAGCCAAGAGTACCTACCTCTTCACTCCTACAGCCTTCTGAGACTCTGTCAGCTTCTTCGAGACGAGCAGCTTTCCAGTCGGTGTTGGTGTGACGGCGCGTTCCAGTGATCGCATACTTCCTGCCTGCTGATCTGTGCAGTGGTCTGCATCCAGCTGGTGTGTGTTTCCCTGGGCGCTTCGGCATCGGCTGCAAAGTTTCCTCTCATAAAAGAGCTTGCACGTGACGCGTCCTTTTCAGGATGTTTCGTCCGTGCACTTCTGGGTGCGGTAGATCGCTTTTTTCTTTCGACGGGCACGAGCGCTGTGTGACGTGTTTGGGCTTTCAGCACGCTCAGGCAGCGCTCGTCGATGACTCATGTTCTCTCTGTGGGAACCTGGCCATCTCAGTGCTTCGATCGAGACTCCGTGAATTCCGTGCTGATGCCGGAATGAGAGTCCCCTCCGCCACCCCCCAATCTGCGGTCTCCTCTGGAGGCGGCACTTTGGCAGGTGACCAGGGTGATCTGAGGGTGACGGTGTGGAATAAAGCTCCGACGCTAGTTCCTCGGCCCACACCCCCCTCTCAGGCACTTGACCCGGCCCGCGCTCAAGCGTCTACATCGGGGCCGGCTCCTGCTGTCCCGACTGTGGCGTTTGGCGCGGCGGAGGAGGAAGTGATGTCTATCGCCGCATCACAAGGTGGGCTGGAGTCATCTGAGGATGAGGATTCGGCTGTGCTGCCACCTTCGGGTGCGCCAGCATTGCCCGAGTCGGACCCAGAGTTGACAGCCATGCTCTCTCGGGCCGCCGCAGCGCTTGGACTGGAGTGGAACCCTCCGCCTCAGCCCGAGCGTTCGCGGTTGGATGATTGGTTTTTGGGGGCGGCGCGTTCGGACACCCGTCCGGCCGCTCCTCCAATACCTTTCTTCCCCGAGGTGCATGAAGAGGTCGCGCGTTCCTGGAAGGCCCCGTTGTCTTCCCGTGAACGTTTGGCGGCCTCTTCCGCCTTCACCTCTCTTGATGGAGCCGCGGCTCATGGGTACACTGGGGTCCCCCCAGTCGAACGTTCTGTTGCGATGCAACTGTGTCCTCAGAGCGCTTCGTCCTGGCGTGGTGACCCTAAGCACCCCTCCAAAGCCTGTAGGTTTTCGTCATCCCTGGTGGCGAAGTCCTATAGAGCTGCGGGGCAGGCCGCCGCTTCTTTGCATACCATGGCAACTCTTCAGGCCTACCAGGCCAAGTTGCTGTGTGATATGCACGAGAGGGGGGCTGATCCAGGACTCAGCAATGAGTTGCGTGCCGCCACCGACCTCGCTCTCCGGGCGACGAAGGTGACCGCACGCTCCCTGGGTCAGGTGATGTCCACAAATGTGGTCCAGGAGCGACACCTATGGCTCAACCTGTCCGATATGCGCGACGCTGAGCGAACACGTTTCCTCAACGCCCCCATATCACAGGATGGGCTATTCGGCGGAGCGGTCGAGAGCTTCGCCCAACAGTTCTCGGCCGCTCAGAAGCAGACTGAGGCTATAAAATACATCCTGCCCCGGCGGTCAGCTGCTGCCTCCACCCCACCGCCCGCGCAGGTGCCTCAGCCTGCTCGTCGCCGAGGACGCCCTCCCGCGGCTTCCTCCGCCTCTGCGCCACCCAAGCAGCAGCCTCCACCCGGGCCGCGCAGAGGCAGCCGCAGGAAGGCGTCCACGTCCGCTCCAGCCCCGCAGCCCGCGAAGAAACGCCAGGCTAAGCGGCGCTCCTGATGCGGACGGCTCAGGGATGGGCAGTTCTTTCCAGGAGACGGCGGCAGGGCCGCTCCTTCCCCCGGTGGAGGGCCGGGGGAGAATCTTTTGTTCAGCTGCTGGCCCCCGGGTCAGCAGCACCCTAATGTGGTTAAAGAAAGAACTGACAACCCCATCCCTGAGCCCCCAGAGATCGGTGACGGCAGTGCGCGCCACCCTCGGGTCTCGCCACTCTCGTCCCTCTCTGTCGCCAGCCCCCTGGCAGAGCAGACCCCAGTGGAACGCGAGTCCTTCCCTGGTCCCCTCTGTCAGGGCGCAGCCGTTAACCGTGCTCCGACCCGGGGACGCCCAACAGCCTCCCCTGTCCGCGCCGGTAACGCTGCCTCGCTGCCCCACCCAGGGTACGTCTGTCGTCCGTATGACCCCGTTGGTGCAGTCTCTGGAAGCATGGCTTCAGCTTCCGGGGCTGTCCCGCTGGGTTGCCCGGACCATCAGGCTCGGCTACGCGATTCAGTTCGCGCAGGCTCCTCCCCGTTACAGGGGAGTCCGCTATACCATGACCGGGGCCCATGCTCCCGTCATGCGTGCGGAGATTGCCACTCTACTGGCGAAGGGTGCGATCGAGCCTGTCCCTCCAGCCGAAATGAGGTCGGGGTTCTACAGCCCCTACTTCATTGTACCCAAGAAAACCGGTGGGTTACGGCCAATCCTGGACCTTCGCATCTTGAACCGATCCCTTCACCGGCTTCCGTTCAGGATGTTGACTGCGAAACGCCTTTTCGAATGCGTTCGTCCGGGCGATTGGTTTGCAGCGATCGACCTGAAGGACGCCTACTTCCATGTCTCCATCCTTCCTCGACACAGACCGTTCCTACGGTTTGCTTTCGAGGGGCGGGCATACCAGTACGCAGTTCTCCCATTCGGGTTATCTCTGTCCCCTCGCGTCTTCACGAAGATTGCCGAGGCAGCCCTTGCGCCCCTTTGGCAGCACGGGGTCCGCATCCTGAACTACCTCGACGACTGGCTCATACTAGGCCACTCTCGAGAGCAGGTGTGCGGACACAGAGATCTGGTTCTCCACCACTTAACCCGTCTGGGCCTTCGGGTCAACTGGGAGAAGAGCAAACTTTGCCCCGTGCAGAGGATCTCTTTTCTCGGTATGGAGATCGACTCGGTCGCCATGTACGCGCAGCTTTCGAGCGAGCGCGCGCAGTCTCTGCTGACTTGCCTCCGACAAATCGAGAGCAAGAATGCGGTTCCACTGAAACTATTTCAGAGGCTCCTGGGGCATATGGCATCTGCAGCCGCGGTAACGCCGCTCGGATTGCTTCATATGAGACCGCTTCAGCACTGGCTTCGCGATCGAGTCCCGAGATGGGCATGGCTGTCTGGCACGCTCCGGGTCCAAGTGACTCGGGCCTGCCTACAGACGCTCACCCCGTGGTCGAACCTCAGTTTTCTACGGGCAGGTGTGCCCTTAGAACGAGTTTCCAGGCATGTTGTCGTATCGACGGATGCCTCTGCCACGGGCTGGGGTGCCATGTGCAATGGACAAGCAGCCGCGGGCTCCTGGACAGGACCCCAGCGCCTCCTGCATGTCAATTGCCTCGAGTTGCTGGCAGTACGGTTCGCCCTGCACCGCTTCCGAGCGCTGCTGAAGGGTCAACATGTGCTTGTCCGGACAGACAACACGGCCGTAGTAGCGTACATCAACCACCAGGGCGGTCTACGCTCCCGCCGCATGTCTCAACTCGCCCGCCATCTCGTTCTATGGAGTCAGAAGCGCCTGAGGTCCCTTCGTGCTGTCCATATTCCGGGAGTCCTGAACCACGCAGCCGACGAGCTCTCGCGGTTCCAGCCTCTCCCGGGAGAATGGAGACTCCATCCCCGGACGGTTCAGCTGATTTGGGAACAGTTCGGCGACGCACAGGTAGATCTGTTTGCCTCCCACGACTCTTCCCACTGCAGCCTGTATTATTCCCTGACCGAGGGCACGCTCGGCACGGATGCACTGGCGCACAGCTGGCCGCGGGGCCTACGCAAATATGCGTTCCCCCCAGTGAGCCTACTCGCACAGCTCCTGTGCAAGATCAGGGAGGACAAGGAGCAGGTCCTTTTGGTCGCCCCGTACTGGCACGGCCGGACCTGGTTCCCCGAACTCATACTCCTTGCGACAGCCCCTCCCTGGCCTATTCCTCTGAGACCGGACCTCCTTACTCAGAGACGGGGCACCCATTGGCACCCGCGTCCCGACCTCTGGAACCTCCACGTGTGGCTCCTAGACGGGACCCGGCAGGTTTGAGTGGCCTACCACCTACGGTGGTCGCCACCATCACTTCCGCTAGGGCAGAGTCCACTCGGCATGCCTATGCGTTGAAGTGGAACCTCTTCGTCACCTGGTGCTCTTCCCGCCAAGAAGACCCCTGGAAATGCCCGATCGGGTCCGTGCTTGAGTTTCTCCAAGAGGGGCTGGAGCGAAGGCTGTCTCCCTCCACCCTCAAGGTATATGTGGCCGCAATATCTGCCCACCACGATCTCTTGGAGAACAAAAAGGTAAGTCAGCACGACCTGGTCATCAGGTTTCTGAGGGGAGCTAGGAGACTGAATCCTCCTCGCTCTCCTCTCGTACCCTCTTGGGACCTCGCAGTAGTGCTAACTGCTCTGCAGAGACCTCCCTTCGAGCCTTTGCGGTCGGTTGATATTAAGTTTCTGTCTATGAAGACGGCTCTGCTGACCGCATTGGCCTCAGTCAAGAGGGTCGGGGACCTGCAGGCATTTTCGGTTGACGAAGCGTGCCTGGAATTCGGGCCGGCTAATTCTCACGTGATCCTGAGACCCCGGCTTGGATATGTGCCCAAGGTTCCCACCACTCCGTTTAAGGACCAGGTGGTGAACCTGCAAGCGCTGCCTTTGGAGGAGGCAGACCCAGCCTTGGCATTGCTCTGTCCAGTACGCGCCCTTCGCGCCTACGTAGACATGACGCAGTGTTTCAGGACCTCAGACCAGCTCTTTGTCTGTTATGGTGGAGAGCGGAAGGGAAGTGCTCTCTCAAAGCAGAGGCTGTCTCACTGGATAGTGGACACCATTGTTTTGGCTTACCAGCAGCAAGGCCGACCATGTCCCCTTGGTGTGAGGGCACACTCCACCCGGAGTGTGGCCTCCTCTTGGGCTCTAGCGCATGGCGCCTCGCTAGCAGACATCTGCAGAGCTGCAGGCTGGGCGACACCCAACACATTCGCCAGATTCTACAATCTCCGAGTGGAGCCAGTGTCCGACTATGTACTCGCCCCCCCGAGGGGCCGGTGATGGGCCAGGCTCAGGTGTCTTCGCTTGCTCGCCACTCCACTCCACGGACTGGATACGTGCGATATTTTCCTCAGGTGAGCTCCCCGAGAGCCCTGAGCTCCTCCAGCACTGTCGACGCCGACATCAGTTCAGTCTGCCCTCTCGAGCCCAGACCCTCATGTCCGGCCAGGTGCCCCATGTGCATGGTTCCCTCCGGCGACCCCCACATGTGTATTTCACCATAAGTCTCCGCAGTGAGCGGGTTTCTTCCCTTGGCGTGTCCCCGCCACCCCTAGGGTTAAAAATCCACCTTCGGCTGGTACCCTAGAGATCTTCCATATGCAACCCCCTCCGGGTCATATGTGTCTCTTAAGTCCTCCCCACGGGTAGGCATCTTTGGCATTTCCTCACTGGGATATGCTTCCCAGTGTACCTTGGTAATCCTGTGTTAAGTGGGAGTCCTTCGTCCGTACTAGTCTTACGACAGGGTACTCACACTTACGCAGGGCACTGGAAGACAGCTGTGTGGCGGGATTATATTGGGACCCCCATTCGTTAGTCACTAACGTTACGTCGTAGTGACTGAACGAAGGGGAACGTCTCGGTTACGGATGTAACCCTCGTTCCCCGAGGAGGGAACGGAGACGTAACGTCCCCTTGCCACATCCAGCTGTGCTACCTGGAACGCAGGAGTTCAGTCTTGGCTCCTCAAGCAGGTAACATAATGCGATATTGCCTCGTACTTCCTTATATACTCACGCAGTGAGGCGGAGCTACGTATGCAAATTCCGCATGCCCCATGGCATTGGCACGCCATTGGGCGTTTTCTCAAAACTCGAAGTTGATAGGCTTCTAAGCGAAACCCCCATTCGTTAGTCACTAACGTTACGTCTCCGTTCCCTCCTCGGGGAACGAGGGTTACATCCGTAACCGAGACGTTTTTATGAGCTTCTTATTAGCAGGAGAGAAAATTATGAAACGCTTCACCCACAAACTGCTGACACGCACATCAACCACAGACATCCAGCAGACGCTGTTTATCATCCGACAGATTAAACCAGACACACTGATGTTTGTACTGATAAAATAAAAGAGAAAAACCATTGCAGGATCCCTTTTGACTCAAAAATGAATTAATTACATTTATCTTATATTTTTGCTTGTGTTGCTACAACAAAATTCACAAGTGAGAGTTAAAGGTCCCATGGCATAGATTGTTTTTTATTATTTTATAATGTTTCCTGAGGTGTACTTACATTGTTAGTATGGTTTTTACTTCAAAAAATTTCATCATTTAGAAATAAAAAGCATTTTTTCTATACTGATATTAGCCCTCGATCTGGCTTAAATGCTGTTTCAATGGGCGGGTCTGATGTGAGACTTCAGTGAAAATGGCCACTGTTGTGATTGGCTGACATCCTTGCATTTGAAATGAGTATTAGATTATGTGGCGGAGGGGGTGTGGTTTAGCGAGGTCTGCAAGCGCTGCCGGAGAGAGTGAGAGCGACGGACTGCATGTGGACCAGAGAGACCTGGAGCAAGACAGCTGAGAAAGTTTTATTGTACCGAGTTGTTGAGAGCGCAAGTTTATTTTGTTTGCATCTGAGAGCTCTGAATAAACATGAGTCCCAGTCACACCGACCCTGCATGTCTTCTTCCTCCTTATTCTATGAACTTTGTAACACATGTGAAACCCTCTCGAATACTTTTACTATGTTTTTTTTACCATCACAGCCGTCGAGATGAACGAATCGTCAAAGTGTTGATTATAGCATTATTTTTCGACCTTTTCCCATCACATGAAAGGCTGCAGTGATCAGCATTGAGCACACATGCAGTCTGTTGATCATGTGAATGCGGTGATCTCATCATTGCAGCGTGTTTTCTCTCACAAAACGCTTTCACCACAACTAACAGCAAACACGACCTCGACATGAATACAGTAAGAGCTTTGTGCAGCATAACAGCGTCATTCATATAAAGGCAGTTTGCACAAGTGTGCAGATACACTCGCGACGTGTGATTGACAGATCTGAACATTATAAAGAGAGTGTTCTTTGATCGCTAGCGTCTAATTATAATTAATAACAGATTTGTTTCATGCTACTAACAGAAACGATGTGAAGTTGATTGTTTTAATCACTGGCTTGATTCACTGATGCGTTACGCTTAGGGCATCAAGACGGCCAGCGGCTGGACTGACAGTATTAAACAATTTAGAGAGAAAGTGTGTGTGAACTTGAATAATTAGCTACACATCAGAAATCACTGATCACAGATCAGGCATTAATGAACACTGTTACTCACTGTTTGTGGCGGTGCTGTCGAATCCATATGATAAAAGTCTGTATGTAAGGCCTGTGCTGACGTTGCGACTGATAAACAGAATCCATTTTCTCCAAATTCTCTGGGCGGGAAAAGCAGAGGAAAGGGAAGTAACTGTTCCCCGTATGACGAAATACAGGGAAGATTCCAGATCGGCTCATCTGAGCTCTCATTTTCTGAAAGGCAGAGCAGGACACCCAGAACTCGGTTTACACCTTTGGTCACTCTGCTGTGGTGGTCTTCTGCTCCGCTGTGGGTATCAGTAGTCCCGTCTACTCTGCTGTGGTGGTCATCTGCTCCGCTGTGGGATTAGTCCCATCTACTCTGCTGTGGTGGTCTTCTGCTCCGTTGTGGGTTTAAGTCCCATCTACTCTGCTGTGGTGGTCATCTGCTCCGCTGTGGGATTAGTCCCATCTACTCTGCTGTGGTGGTCATCTGCTCCGCTGTGGGATTAGTCCCATCTACTCTGCTGTGGTGGTCATCTGCTCCGCTGTGGGATTAGTCCCATCTACTCTGCTGTGGTGGTCTTCTGCTCCGCTGTGGGTATTAGTAGTCCCGTCTACTCTGCTGTGGTGGTCTTCTGCTCCGCTGTGGGTATCAGTAGTCCGTTTACTCTGCTGTGGTGGTCATCTGCTCCGCTGTGACCACCACAGCTTGTATCTCTATTTTGATATATTTTCTTTGTTCTACTGCTAAATATAACTTACTCATCACCATACATTGTTTAAGAATTGCCTATCACGTTAAATTTGACATCACTAGCTTTTAATCTAAATCACCATCACACGTTAGCATTTCGCTAGCCTGTTAGCTTGTCATCTCTGCACCCAGGTCTCCTGTTTTCTGAGTTCATTTAACAACCGTGGTGAGTTGGATTAGTAAATAGTGTCCAGCAAACAATTGTGTGTAAGTTGGATTAATCAACAAACACGGTAAGCCATGTCATCTTCTCCTGTCATTGCCACTTGCACTGCATGCTGCATGTTTAGTATAGGCTTCTCCGTTGGCGAACAGGGCTTCACATGTGATAAATGTAAGGAGATAGTTAGGCTGACGGAGAAGATTTCAGAATTAGAAACACGCATCCATACTTTATCTGAGAGTAGTGAGGATGTAACAGTAGTGAGGATGTAACAGCAGGGCCCCCGCAGCGGGGAAACTGGCTGACAGTGAGACGGCATAGTCGCGGATCTAAAAAAACGATTTTCCGTTCCGGTTAGAACATCAAACAGGTTCTCCCCTCTCTGTGAAGCACCCACTGAGTATCCTGTTGAAAGTGCCCTAGTCATTGGCGATTCTATTACACGGAACGTGAAAATAGAGACACCAGCCACCATAGGTGTCTCTCACATGTTTACCGGGAGCCAGAGTGCCTGACATCAAAGCAAATGTAAAAGTTCTGGCTAAAGCTAATCGTAAATTCTCTAAGATTATTATTCACGTAGGCACTAATGATGTTCGACTTCGCCAGTCGGAGATCACCAAAATGAACATTAAAGAGGTGTGTGAACTTGCTAGTACGATATCAGAGGCTGTTTATTGTACTGGACCGCTCCCTGTTAAAAGGAGTGATGAGATAGCTATCATCTATCATCAGACTATCATCACTCAATGGCTGGTTGTCTAAGTGATGTCCGCAAAATAGCATAGGGTTCATAGACAATTGGAAAAGTTTTTGGGGCAGACCTGACCTGTTGAAGAAGGATTGCATCCATCCCTCCTGGGATGGTTCCGCTCTTCTTTCTAGTATTTTGGCACATAGTCTTAGAGCTACACCTTGACTCACTAGGGCCCAGGTCAGGAAGCAGACAAACTGGCTAAACCGACTGTCTGCTAGCTGTCTCACGTCACCGGAGTCAGATAAATCCCAGCACATAGAGACTCTTTCACCAAGATATTATCATAAAGAGACTATGTCTGTTCCCCGAATTAGTAAATACAAAAAAAATCAAAACCATTCAACAGTAAAAATTTAATTGATGTCCAACAAATAAACAACAGATATAATACAGATGAACAATTGATAAAGCTCGGGTTGCTGAATATTAGATCCCATTCCCCAAAAGCGCTTATTGTTAATGATATCATTACAGATAATAATCAAGATGTGCTGTGTTTGACAGAAACTTGGTTAAAACCTGACGACTACATTACTTTAAATGAGTCCACCCCCCAAGATTATTGTTATAAACAAGAGCCACGTCTGAAAGGTAAAGGGGGAGGGGTTGCTGTAATTTATAATAATATCTTCAGTATTACTCAGAAGTCTAGTTTCAAATATAATTCCTTCGAAGTTTTGGTGCTTTATGTAACGTTATGTAGTGTACATGATAAAACCTGTTTAACATTTGTGTTAGCTACTGTATACAGGCCACCAGGGCACAATACAGACTTTATCAAAGAATTTGCAGATTTTCTATCAGAGTTAGTACTGGCCGTAGATAAAGTACTAATTGTTGGTGATTTTAACATCCATGTAGACAACGAAAAAGACACATTGGGATTAGCATTTAAAGACATTCTAAACTCTATTGGAGTTAGGTAACACGTGTTAGGACCCACTCATCGCCATAATCATACTTTAGACCTAATATTGTCACATGGAATTAATGTTGATACCGTTGAAATTCTGCAGCAGAGCGATGACATCTCAGATCATTACCTAGTATCATGTATACTTAATTTAGCTAAGGTTGCAAAGCCGCCCCCTTGCTTCAAAGATGGCAGGACAATCACTGCCGCCACTAAAGATTGCTTTTTAAATAATCTTCCTCATCAGTATCATGTCCTCAGCATCCCAGATAGCTTAGAAGAACTCGATGTTGCAACAGATACTATTGACTCTCTCTTTTCCAGTACTTTAGACACAGTTGCTCCTCTGCACTTAAAGAAGATTAAAGGAAATAGTCCAACGCCGTGGTACAACGAGCACACCCGGGCCCTTAAAACAGCAGCCAGAAAAATGGAGCGCAGCTGGAAGAAAAAAAAAAACTAGAGGTCTTTCATAATTTGTGGAAAGAGCGCATGATCGCAAACAGAAAGGCCGTAAAAACTGCTAGATCTGCTTATTTCTCGACTCTCTTGGAAGAAAACAAACACAACCCTAGGTATTTATTCGCTACAGTGGCTAAATTAACCAAAAATAAAGCTTCAACTTCTAATGTTTGTAAACAGCACAACAGTAATGACTTCATGACCTTCTTTACATGTAAGATTTATAATATTAGGAAGACAATTTTAACCATGCAGCCGTCTACTACAGTATCACATCAGACAGAGCATTGTAGTGTCACTGAGGAAAAATTACACTCATTCACTGCTATAGGAGAAGAAGAATTGGCTAAACTCGTTAAATAATCAAAATCAGCAACATGTATGCTTGACCCTATACCGACTAGGCTATTAAAAGAGATGCTACCAGAGGTCATAGATCCTCTTCTTAATATCATTAATTCATCTTTGTCATTAGGATATGTACCGAAAACTTTTAAGTTGGCTATTATTAAACCACTTACTAAAAAAACGCAACTTGATCCTACAGAATTAGTCAAAAAAGCTCCACAAGTAGTAACCTAGATTACTGTCTAACACTTAATGGCTGCTCTGTCAAGTCCTCGTCGTCAGTGAGGAACCTGGGTGTGCTCTTTGATACCAATCTTTCGTTTGAAAGCCACGTTTCTAGCATCTGTAAAATTGCATTCTACCATCTTAAAAATATATCTAAATTATGGCACATGCTCTCAATGCAAAATGCTGAACAGTTAGTTAATGCGTTCATGACCTCAAGGCTAGATTATTGTAATTCTCTACTGGGTGGATACCCTGCTCGCTTAATAAACAAACTCCAGCTGGTCCAAAACGCGGTCTCAAAATTCTGGCCAGTTGATAATACAGACAATATCAAAATCAACTGCAGGCGGTCGATCCTTTTCCTATTTAGCACCTAAACTCTGGAAGAGTCTTCCTAACATTGTACGGGAAGCAGACACACTCTGTCAGTTTAAATCTAGACTAGTCTGTCAGTCAGTATACAGACCTGTAATGTTGTCAGATTTAAGACACTATGTAAAATGTAACAGATTTTTTTAGCATATTGTAAGCTGTAGGCTATTGTAAATATGTCATCCACAGTTGTAATTTATTTTATAGTTAGCGCACAATTCTATTTCGATTTTAAATATTTTTGTTGTCTATTTACTAGTTTTGGTAATTTTGTATCACAGCCTTATTGCTATTTTTACCCATTGTACTGAACATTAGAAAATAAACACTTTGACTTGGGGTAAAAGGTACTTGCATTCACAATTCTTTATGTAATAAAGGATCACAAAACACACAATGATGTAGAATTCTAAAATTATTTTTAATTTAAGAATAAAACAATTTTCGATTAATAGACTTATTTTCATCATGTGTTACTTCCACAATACTATGTTATCAAAGTGAAATATCTGTAAAACAATGGCACTGTTACTGTCAGTTAAGTTCAGTGTATGGTTCAGTGAAAGTGTTACATTATTTTCATTAACTTTTTTGTGCCACTCACTGGAGATTTAATTTCCAAACTGCTGTGATGTGACGTGCAAGAAGCAGCACAATATCATTTTACAGAAATGTCACCATAGGCATGTGCTTCCATTGAAAAAAATATATATTAAAATTCTGTCATAATTTATTAAACTTGCACCAAGTATTGTCACAAACAGAATTTACTGTATGATTATCGGCAAATAAAAATTTGAATCTCAGTCAATTCAAAGCTATTATTCTACTTTATAAACCTTAACATATGTTAATTTAAATCTAGTCAGGCAGAATGTGTCTATTTAAAAAAATATTTTTTTTTAACAATCTTTTGGGTAAGTGGCCACTGATTGTTCAGATGGGTCTATTTATAAGTAACTCAACACATTAACACAAGCCATTAAATTAATGTGTCACATTAACTTCCACAATGAGCATCTGAATGAGCCATTTCCCCAATTTGCTGGGTCCTGTTTTAGCTATGCCCTGTTATTGTTATGAGTGCTTTATATCTCTGTAGGTATTTATAGAACATATATAACCTTTTTTTTAGGGTGTAGCTTTATTGTGGACAGAAAAACAAAAAGAAAATGAATGAGGTAATAAAAATGTAAACATTTACAAATAATGTTTTAAATTATGTTTAAAAATGTAAAGCTTTATATGTGGTGCACTACTGACCTCTAAAACTTTAAAATGCACATAAAGTCTGTTTTCCTCCAGGGGCTCGACATAATAAATGTAATTAAACATGGAGAGACTCTTGAACCTCAGAGGGAGAAAACTTTATTGATAAAGACAAGCAAATACACATGACAGATATACAGCAGTATTAGTAAAGTGAGATCTGTGTGACTCTTTATTCATTTTTTGTATCTGAGAGGAAAATAAACAAAGCCTTATAAAAAATAAGATTTTTAACATTCTGGCACTGAAAGAGAACAGAAGCCCAAATAATCATCAGTATTTATTATGACAAAAACACACTTGAAGAACCTTTAAAGTTCAGCGTTCTGCTCAATACTTCCTGAAAAGATGAACATATAAAGCGATAAATGAATAAATCCTACAAATATTTATAAAGCAAAATCAGTTTGTGAGAAACGACATCATCAATCATGTACCTGACGTGTGAATATGAGCTTGATCTCATTCAGCTCTTCTGGATCTGATGTCATAAACCACAAGAACGACAATAGCCACGCCCACCAGAGCAGAGAGGACCAATCGGATCACAGCTTCAGTGGGACCACAACAGTGGACTGAGCCTGAGGAATAAAAACATCAAACTGAGATCAGCTTCTTTCAAAACATTAAAAATAGTAATGTGTCCATCTTTTGACCGGTACAGTATATAATATAATATAATATAATATAATATAATATAATATAATATAATATAATATAATATAATATAATATAATATAATATAATATAATATAATAGGCCTATACAAAATTCTATTCACATGCTGTGCAATAGCAGCAATCATGTTTTATGTTAAGAGTGGACATTATATTAGGTTAAAACAATAGTTGATCCTGTTATCAGCAGTGTTGGGCACGTTACTTTAAAAAAGTAATTAGTTATAGTTACTAGTTACTTCTTACAAATAGTAACGGAGTTAGTAACTGAGTTACATCATTATAAAAGTAACTAATTACCAGGGAAAGTAACTACAGTAGTTTTTTTTTTCTTTTTCAAATGTTCAAATATGTCAAATAACTTGGATGCCCCCAATATTAAATATGTTAAATGAATGAATTAGACACTAAATAGAATAAATTATTATTATAAAACATTGTGCATTAATGTACACTATTGTAATGTTGCTGTGGGACGATGTGAGAGACACCTATCCAATTCAATACATTATTGTAAATATTATCAGTAGACCTAGGCTACTGTAGTGTACATATTGTGTAAATATTATCAGTACTACTCCTTTGGTAGTGGAGCTCATGTGGTTTTTAGCCACTCATTTTGTGGCGGCATGTGATGATGTGAGGCTTCATTAGATTAGAATTACTGGCCACTGGCGTGGAGAGACTCTTTCCTCCTGGGCATAAGTTGCACGTTACATAAACATTCTTACCTTTCACCTCAACGAGGGAAAAGTAGCTCTTATACTTCCAGTTTGCGAAAGCTACCTTTGAAGTCGTTGGACTTGCCATCGCTCTGATATATGTGTGTGCGTGTGTCTCATAGGTGTGTGTGTGAACTCAACCTATCTCCCACCCACCAATCATCATCAGTTATGAGTACCAAAAAACATGCATGGCATGCACGCCCGCCCACCCGTCCATACGCACACACACACACGTTGCAGGTCCAACTGACAGAGAGCCTGTTTGGATGAAAACCACTTCAGTGAGCTCAATTATAGTAACGCCGCATTTTATTCTCAATAACGCTAACGGCGTTGTAACTAGGGATGCACCGGTTGACCGGCCAAAAAACGGAACCGGCCGGTTGCCGATCGCGCGCTAGAAGCAAAAACCGGCCGGTTTTCTTTGTATTTTTCTGCTGATTTATCCGGAAGTGCGCCCGCGTGCACATACGCCTATATTGCAATCATTCGCGAACATGTCACTAGTGTGTTACAAACGGAAACTGGAGAACTGAGGAAGAGCCGCTTTCCTGCGCGAGCCTACCTCTCCGCGCCCTGCACAAGTGCAGATAGTGAGCGTTTGTTCAGCTCAGCTTCATCTGCTCACACAACGCGTCTGCTAATGTCCGATTCGCGAAACAATGACTCCTTTGAACCGAATAATTTTAACGACTGGTTAGAACAACTGATCCGTCCAACACTTGAACTAACGAACCAGTTTATTAATTTACTCAGAACTCCTCTGAAATGAGAACACAAGTGTGCTTACCCAATTCAGCAAGAGTGAATAGTAAGAATTAATTTAATCATCCACAGTCATTCAGCTTATTTATGTTGACAATGTGTAGTGAAATATAATTTAGTTTAGACTGGAGTGAGGTGAGACCAGAACAAAGTTGTTAGCTAGCTGATAATTTTACTAAATTGTATATGGTAGAAAATTAGGCTATTTATTAATTTTTTATGCTACTTTTTAATAATGATATGATTATACCAAAACAATTATCATTAAATAGTGTAAAAAGGAGGATCAAAAGAAACAAACATCAAGGTAGAGATCATACATAATATAAGATGTCAAAATAAGATAAGCAAAAATTACAAAAGTTTCTTTGCATTTATTTTACATGTATTGTCAGTGTTGCGCTCACAGATCACGTAGGTAGAGGACTTTACTGTGTGTGTGGATGACCATGTCTGTCAGAAACCACCGAAGACCATTTTTGACCCAGGAAAAACCCTGCTATAGGATGATCATTTTTATTTGGTAACACTTTAGAATAATGGTCATTAGTTAATATTGGTTAACTAAATTAGTTAACATTAACTAATAATGAACTGCACTTATAAAGCGTTTATTCATTTTGTTAATGTTCATTTCAACATTTACTAATGCATTATTAAAATCTTGTTAACATTAGTTAATGCAGTGTGAACTAACATGAACAAACCATGAACAGCTGTATTTATATTAACTAATGCTAACAAAGATGAACAAATACAGTAACAAATGTACTGCTCATGGTTAGTTCATGTTAGTTAATACATTAACTAATGTTAACTAATGACCATTATTCTAAAGTGTTACCTTTTATTTTACCTTAATTACATTGACTTAATTTGATTTAAAAAGCACCTTCTTAGTTTTTTTTCGTTGCACTGAACATTATTTGATTTAACATTTTGGAACAATTATATACTTTGGTTTTATTTAATTTCACTGGTAAAGACTTTTTTTCTGTACACTGAATTTAAAAACAAATGCTGATTTAAGTAACATCTTTGTTTGGATTGCAGAATATGCAGTTGTTGCCTTTAATTTCACCTTTCAGTCTTTTAATTTCCAATTAAATTTCTTGTTAATTTCAAATTGCGGACTTGTTTTCATTAGCCAAAAGCCAATTTAGCCTGTTAAATACCAAATAAACATCTTGTTCATGTATACTTTCATTCTTTTATTGTGTTAAAAAAAAAAAATCGGAAATCAGTATCGGAATCGGCCAGTTTTCTTGAAAAAAATCGGTATCGGAATCGGCCATGTAAAATCATGATCGGTGCATCACTAGTTGTAACGGGAGAAACAGTAATACGTTTGATTACTCATTACTGTAAAAAATAATTCCATTAGTAACGCTGTGTATCTATAACGCCGTTATTCCCATCACTGGTTATCAGTATCCTCACATATGTTTTTTTCCCCTTCTTTTATCTTACATATTTGAAAATCATAGTGACCTGATACTGGCCCACATAGGTCATTGTGCCTTTGGCTCTCACTTTATATTGTTGACTATATTCTAAATAAAGTACAAAAAATATATTTATTTTGTCCTGTTCCTTAGCTCCCTCTCACATACTTTTATTGATTTAAAGCCTCGTTCATTATGCGGCTCATTGTGTGGTTGTTTTGTCGTCTCAGGTGTGAATCACAGCATTATTCATGTCCGCTCACACCTTTTCGGATATGGGCTTTGTAAACAAAAAGTGTCTTACAAAATTTTAGGCACCCTGTAACCCTGAGTCTAAAAAAGTTTTCGTTGTGTTTTTAGTTGAGTGTCATATTTGATATATCAGGCTTTTATGGCTTGTATAGTATGATATAGGAGAATATGGAGCTCATACTTGAGGAGGAAAAACACCTCAGTTTTATTCAGAGGTCCAAAAATACAGTCAGACCAAAAAATGATTCAGACACCAGCTATAATTGTTTATAATTTTCTAGTGTGTGCAGGACACTATAGTTCATTTATGTAAGTGAGGATAGCAAAATAAAGTAAACTATGACATATTATACACAAAAACTCTTTATACAGTGGACTACCAATAAAACTGATAAAAAAATAAGACACGTTGACCGACCATTTTTGCTCAAGTATTTTTTTCTTTTAATTGCTAACCTTTTACACCACAGACTGAACAAAATGATGCATTGCTTGATCATTGGTTGAGCTAAATTGATATAATCTAATTGTGTACTTAAATTTAACAGCTGATTGGTTGATTGTAATCCATTTCATACCTTTCTATCAAAGTTGTCTGACATTATCAAGATGAATTTGTTCTGACACAGTTTAACTCTGAGTTCTTGTCATATTTTATTACCATTTTCTAAACTATAGCGGATATTGAAATGTTGAAGGTGTCTGAATAAATTTTGACTGTATGCTGATATTTATATGGTCAAAAAGTAAGATGAAATTCTGACAGCTTACATAAAAAAGCATATAAATATATCACTTTATATAGACCAATCTTATTAAGATGATATTTAAATTCCTGCAGAATATTTTCCTTCACCACTCCTAATTCAATATCAGCCATTCAGACTTCCATTAACGCTTTGCCCGTGCCTGTGGAGCATATCATCAAAACCTGTCACGGAATAAGATGAAATCACTGCATCCTTAACATATCATGCCAGTTGAGATGCTGCAAGGCGTGCACGCTTCTAATACTGCCTTCACGTGCTATCGGAAATGTCCTAATTCCCACTTTAGAAGTCGTGATTACGAGCTTGTTTTATTCAAGTCCTTTGTTGTCGGAATTATTTGTTGCCTATTTATTTGGAAAATCTTACTAAAACCAACAACATATGTAGTGTTCAATGCACCGACAACCATAGCCTATAAACAATCCAGACTGTCTGCTTTCTGCCGATTCTGTCGAATCGGTCCACAGCAGTAGTTCTCCCTGCCTGTTTAAAATTTATGACACGCCCATCTATGGAATTTGGGTATCAAAAATATTTCAGAACTTCCCAGTGGTAAACACGACATTAGAGGGCGTTCATGTGCAATATTTACCTGGGAAACTCGAATTTACGATAATTTACGATAAAAGCACGTAAAGGCATAAATGCAGCAAACATGTCGGAAGTGTGGAAGCAACGAGTGTCTGAGATAGATGCAGAAATGGCTGTTTGAAGACACTGTCTAAGCGCCCTCAAATGCAAGCAAGAGCACCCTCAGTTGATACTGTAATAATATATTGGCAAATGCTCCAGTGCATATTTGTGTCTGTAGAACAGTGTTTCTGCAGCAGTGACAGGCTTGCAAAACCTCTCATGAACAAACAAACAAAGTGTAGACATGAATCGACGGAAGTAAGATATATATTGTGCATTGTTTAGCAGCTTCATTGAACTTTGTACTTTGTGAGATCGCGACAGCGTTTAGTGATCGTAAATGGAGCGGTCTTTACCATGACCCAGTAGTGCACAACACAACGCAATATAAAAAGCAAACATAAGTTCACAACACAACGAAAACAAGCCACAACATAACGAAAACAAGCCACAACACAAAGAAATCAAGCCACAACACAATGAAAAAGCCACAACACAACAGAAACAAGCCACAACACAACGGAAACAAGCCACAACACAACGAAAAAGCCACAACACAACGGAAACAAGCCACAACACAATGAAAAAGCCACAACACAACGGACACAAGCAACAACACAACGGAAACAAGCCACAACACAATGAAAAAGCCACAACACAAAGAAATCAAGCCACAACACAATGAAAAAGCCACAACACAACAGAAACAAGCCACAACACAACGGAAACAAGCCACAACACAACGAAAAAGCCACAACACAACGGAAACAAGCCACAACACAATGAAAAAGCCACAACACAACAGAAACAAGCCACAACACAACAGAAACAAGCCACAACACAACGAAAACAAGCCACAACACAACGAAAACAAGCCACAACACAAAGGAAACAAGCCACAACACAACGAAAACAAGCCACAACACAACAGAAACAAGCCACAACACAATGAAAAAGCCACAACACAAAGAAATCAAGCCACAACATAATGAAAAAGCCACAACAGAAACAAGCCACAACACAACGAAAACAAGCCACAACACAACGAAAACAAGTCACAACACAACAGAAACA
Source organism: Gobio occitaniae (assembly GCA_033150135.1). Taxonomy (NCBI): domain Eukaryota; kingdom Metazoa; phylum Chordata; class Actinopteri; order Cypriniformes; family Gobionidae; genus Gobio; species Gobio occitaniae. Next base: position 55,781 of record JARQWZ010005555.1, read on the forward strand.
AGCCACAACACAATGGAAACAAGTCACAACACAACGAAAACAAGCCACAACACAACGGAAACAAGCCACAACACAATGAAAAAGCCACAACACAATGAAAAAGCCACAACACAACAGAAACAAGCCACAACACAACGGAAACAAGCCACAACACAAAGAAAAAGCCACAACACAATGAAAAAGCCACAACACAATGAAAAAGCCACAACACAACAGAAACAAGCCACAACACAATGGAAACAAGTCACAACACAACGAAAACAAGCCACAACACAACAGAAACAAGCCACAACACAATGAAAAAGCCACAACACAACGGAAACAAGCCACAACACAACGGAAACAAGCCACAACACAACGAAAACAAGCCACAACACAACAGAAACAAGCCACAACACAACGGAAACAAGCCACAACACAATGAAAAAGCCACAACACAACGGAAACAAGCCACAACACAACGGAAACAAGCCACAACACAACGGAAACAAGCCACAACACAAATAAATCAAGCCACAACACAATGAAAAAGCCACAACACAACGGAAACAAGCCACAACACAACGGAAACAAGCCACAACACAACAGAAACAAGCCACAACACAATGAAAAAGCCACAACACAACGGAAACAAGCCACAACACAACGGAAACAAGCCACAACACAACGAAAACAAGCCACAACACAACGGAAACAAGCCACAACACAACGAAAACAAGCCACAACACAAAGGAAACAAGCCACAACACAACGAAAACAAGCCACAACACAACAGAAACAAGCCACAACACAATGAAAAAGCCACAACACAAAGAAATCAAGCCACAACATAATGAAAAAGCCACAACAGAAACAAGCCACAACACAACGAAAACAAGCCACAACACAACGAAAACAAGTCACAACACAACAGAAACAAGCCACAACACAATGGAAACAAGTCACAACACAACGAAAACAAGCCACAACACAACGGAAACAAGCCACAACACAATGAAAAAGCCACAACACAATGAAAAAGCCACAACACAACAGAAACAAGCCACAACACAACGGAAACAAGCCACAACACAAAGAAAAAGCCACAACACAATGAAAAAGCCACAACACAATGAAAAAGCCACAACACAACAGAAACAAGCCACAACACAATGGAAACAAGTCACAACACAACGAAAACAAGCCACAACACAACAGAAACAAGCCACAACACAATGAAAAAGCCACAACACAACGGAAACAAGCCACAACACAACGGAAACAAGCCACAACACAACGAAAACAAGCCACAACACAACAGAAACAAGCCACAACACAACGGAAACAAGCCACAACACAATGAAAAAGCCACAACACAACGGAAACAAGCCACAACACAACGGAAACAAGCCACAACACAACGGAAACAAGCCACAACACAAATAAATCAAGCCACAACACAATGAAAAAGCCACAACACAACGGAAACAAGCCACAACACAACGGAAACAAGCCACAACACAACAGAAACAAGCCACAACACAATGAAAAAGCCACAACACAACGGAAACAAGCCACAACACAACGGAAACAAGCCACAACACAACGAAAACAAGCCACAACACAACGGAAACAAGCCACAACACAAATAAATCAAGCCACAACACAATGAAAAAGCCACAACACAACGGAAACAAGCCACAACACAATGAAAAAGCCACAACACAACGGAAACAAGCCACAACACAATGGAAACAAGCCACAACACAACGAAAACAAGCCACAACACAATGGAAACAAGCCACAACACAAATAAATCAAGCCACAACACAATGAAAAAGCCACAACACAACGGAAACAAGCCACAACACAATGAAAAAGCCACAACACAACGGAAACAAGCCACAACACAACGGAAACAAGCCACAACACAACGAAAACAAGCCACAACACAACAGAAACAAGCCACAACAAACAACACAATGAAAAAGCCACAACACAACGGAAACAAGCCACAACACAACGAAAACAAGCCACAACACAACGAAAACAAGCCACAACACAACAGAAACAAGCCACAACACAACGGAAACAAGCCACAACACAATGAAAAAGCCACATCACAACAGAAACAAGCCACAACACAACGGAAACAAGCCACAACACAAAGAAATCAAGCCAAAACACGCTCGGGGACTCTCGGAGCGTCATAAAGTTGCCACTGTTCTATAGAATTGGCAATCTTACAAAGATATCAATACCACAATTAGTTTTAACAGTATGTAGGCTAACCATTGTTTATCAACATTAAATATTAATTCAAAATCCCCTACATGCATTATAACTGCATATTTATACTCAAGAATGCTTTGACCCGATACCAAGGAGCTAAGGGAACGTCTGCCAAGTGGTTGAAACGTATAATTTGTATTAATTCAAATTACTTTTAACATTTGAAAACAGACATGTTAAAATTCCACAGCTTGATTGTATTGGTAAAACTGACTCAGTAATTCACAACACAACATTGGAATTTGAAAATTAAAAAAAAAAAAAGTTAATTTAATTCAATACAAATTATATGTTTCAACTTGGTGGGATTGGCAGACGTTCCCTTAGTGCCATGGTAGCGGGCCAAAGCATTCTCAAGCATAAATATGCAGCTATAATGCACGTAGGTGATTTTGAATTTATATTTCATGTCGATATACTATTGCACACTTAAAACTGATCGTAGTGTTTAAATATTTGTAAGACTGGCGAATCTATAGAACGATGCAAGGAAAACTAACTTTACCCCACTCCAAGAGTCCCCTAGTGGTCGGGAGCATTTCCATTGTGTTGTGGCTTTTTCGTTGTTTTGTGGATTTTACATTGTGTTGTGGCTTGATTTTGTTGTGTTGTGGCTTTATTTCATTGTGTTGTGGCTTGATTCCGTTGTGTTGTGGCTTTATTTCTTTGTGTTGTGGCTTTTTTGTTGTGTTGTGGCTTTATTTTATTGTGTTAGGGATTTATTTCGCTGTGTTGTTTAATTTAAAAACTTAACTTAAATTTAATTTTTTAATTCTGTCATCATTTACTCACCCTCAAGTTGTTCCAAATCTGTATGAATTTGTTCTCCTAAACACAAAAGAAGATATGAAAAATATGGGTAACCAAACAGTTCTGAGTCACCATTGACTTTTATAGTATTGAAAAATTGGAAGTCAAAACTCTCCCAGCCCCAACACACACTAGGAGTCTTGGATAAGCATCCACAGCATACCCGTCACATTGACCTCTACCAATCCAGAGTGTGTGCCAATGCTATTGGTGGCATCACAGACGTACGTTCCTCTGAGCTCGTAGGTCACCGGGCCTTTAAAGAACAGGGTGTTGTTCTTGATTTCAATATTGTTGGGAAGTGATCCATTCAACCTGAGAAAAACAAACAGATGATATTTTTTAGTTCACCCGTATGGAAAAAAAGGAGACAAAACCAACTCAACATTGGGTAAGGTTGGTAAATCAGTAGATCAGCTGTTATTACGAGGACCGATTCAATCTACTGTGTAGACACATACTTCCATGTTTCCATCCTTCTGTGTCACAGGAAGTTCCTGAGGTTCGCTTTTGGGGGGCGAAGCGTACCAATATCGGGTTCTTCCATACGACCTGGCTCTTTCCTCTCGCATTCAGGTGCATGGATGCAGCTCTGGCTCCAACTGAGTCTCTGGGGCATCCGTGTGCTGAACTGCATCGACTGGGCTCATATTGGCCCAGTCGCGAGTAGCAGCAGTTCTGCATTGAGATGTCGTCCTTGGCTGCTCTCAGTGCTTGGGGTTGAGACTCTACACGCAATAGCGTGTTGACGCCTTCTTAGAGAACCGTGTTTCTGGGAGTCGTATGGGATTCTCTACGTTGTGGGCACAATTGTCTCCCGCACGTATTGAGTCCATACGGGCAGTGGTCTCTAAAATGAAGCTAGGCCGCAGCATCACTGTGAAGCAGTTTTAAGACTGCTGGGGCTCATTGTAGCTGCGTCCAACCGAATATCTCTTGGCCTGCTGCACGAGACCCCTATAGTGGTGGCTGGGAATCAGGGGGTTTTCCTCGAGGGGAAATCCATTCCGTATGATCAGGGTAACGCGCAGATGCCTCGTTCCCTCGTCATATGGAAGAAACCTTGGTTCCTGTCGTGGTCATGGACGGCCGCTTTGCGAGAGGTCCGTGGGAGACCGGGCATTCCTCCTGGCACATAAATTGCCTGGAAATGCTGGCGGTCCACAGAGCTCTGAGGAGCTTTTTCCCGGACCTCCGCGGCCACCATATCCTAATACGAACAGACAATACAATACGTCTGTAGTTTCATATCTGAATCATCAGGGGGGTCTGAGGTCGCGCCCTCTATGCAGATTGGCTCACTAGACCCTGGTCCCAGGGGAAACTGTCATCTCTCAGAGCGATGTACATCCCCAAAACCAGGGAGCAGATGTCCTGTCGAGGCAGGGGCTGAGGGAGTGCCGACTCTACCCAGAGGTGGTGGAGGCCATATATGAGAGATTCGGCCCAGTGGAAGTGGATCTGTTCATGTCCTGAGAGACGTTCCACTGTCCACTGTGGTTTTCTCTCAGGCATCCAGCCCAGCTTGGGTTGGACACCATGATGCAGACGTGGCCGAGGCTGCGTCTGTATGCATTTCCCCCGATCACTCTGCTCCCGGGAGTCTTGGAGAGGGTCCGCTGAGAAGGGATCAGCCTACTCTTAGTAGCACCCTGCTGGCCGACCCGGGTATGGTGCTCGGACATTGTAGCACTGCTAGACATCTCCCGTGGCAGGTCCCCCTGAGGAGGGATCTGCTGTCTCAGGCAGGGGGCACAATATTTCACCCCTGGCCGGAGTTGTGGGACCTCTGGGTCTGGCCCCTGAGGGGGCTAGGTACCTAGAGGCTGGCCTGTCAGCAGATGTTGTCGAGACCTTGCTCAGCTCCAGGGCTCCTTCCAGTAGGAGACTGTACAGGCTGAAGTGGAATGTGTTTTCCACTTGGTGTAGAAAGCGTGAGGTGAACCCAGTTAACGGCCCAGTGGCTTCAGTGCTGGAGTTCCTCAAAGATCGCTTCTCTTCGGGTCTTACCCCATCCCTACTGAAGGTGTACGTGGCTGCCATTACGGCTTTCCACGCTCCTGTGAGTGATGGGCCTCTGGGGAAGCACCATCTGGTTGTACGGTTCCTCCATGGGGCTCGGAGGATAAGGCCTGCGACTCGCTCCAGAGTTCTAACCTGGGATCTGGCGGTGGTGCTCGAAGGGCTGGCTGAGGTCCTCTTCGAACCACTGGAGTCGGCTGAGGCGACCCTTAAGGTGGCTTTTCTCCTTGCTATCACTTCCCTGAGGAGAGTGGGGGACCTCCAGGCCTTGGCGGTTACGCCAACTTGCCTGGAGTTTTCCCCTGGCGGAGCTAAGGCCATCTTACATCCTAACCCGGGCAATGTGCCCAAGGTGCCATCGAGAGTGGCACGGTCAGTGGTTCTTCAGGCCTTCCATCCTCCACCTCACGTGACGGCGGAAGAGGGGATACTTCACCTGCTCTGCCCAGCAGAGCACTAAAGTATATTTGGAGAAGTCAGCGCAGTGGAGAAAATCTGAACAGTTGTTGGTGTGCTTTTGTTCACCCAAGAAAGGGCTGCCTGCTTCAAAACAGACAATCAGCAACTGGATTGTTCAGGCTATAGTTACGGCTTATAAGGTGCGCAATTTGCCTTCACCGATGGCCGTGAGGGCTCATTCCACCAGGGGCATGGCCTCCTCGGTGGCCCTCCTTTCTGGAGTTTAGCTTCATGAGATCTGTGAGGCGGCTGGGTGGGCCACCCCGCACACCTTCATAAGGTTCTAGAGCTTGCATCTCCCTGCGATGCCCGGCGCTAGGGTGCCCCAGTCCTAAGTGTGCCTGGTCTCCAGTTTCACACTAGGGCAGGCGTGACCCTCGGTGTGGCCTAGTTGGTACTCCTTCCCCTAAGAGTCGTTACCGACGCAGTGCGAGTTCCCTCGAAAGGGAACGCTCGGGTTATGACTATAACCCTTGTTCTCTGAGAAAGCGTTCTCTGAGATAGAGTTTTTTGCTGCCACAGTTTCAGTTCTGGGCTGCTGCGCCTGATCCCAAGAGACTAGGACAAACCGATCAAGAAAAATGTGGAGTCTGATTTTCTATGTGGCTACCACGAGATTTTAACTGAAGTGTCCTACCTGATTGTGGTCTAATTCTGAACTCTTTATGGTTCAGTGGCCCAGCAAATTTAAACATGGTTTGTTCTATCTCAAAAGCTAGACAGAGGTCACAATCTTTGTTGTGCTAGTGACAGATATTATTCTTGCTTCTTATCAGTGATCAGTATAACAATGCCTCCCCAGGCACCAGACACCTCAGATCATCTTGATCCCTTCCATCTCAATGACACCCAATCTGCCATGTTTTTCAGGGTCAGAATAACTGGTGGTGTCCTTTATAGACATTTCAACTAGGAACCTGACGTTAGTGTTTTCAGAGCAAGAGTTATGAAACATCCGCTAGTACAATAAAGCATCCAAACAATGAAACGCGCCATTTATTCAGATCATCAATCATGGTAGAAATCAAGTGAAGTCTCTGTCAGAGCAGAATAGATCATGCATTAGCATTGTGTTTAATTATAAAACACATAGTTTTCAACCTGATTGGATGAGCCACGTCTGAAGTTGTTCAATATACCCAACTTTTTAAGCACATTAATTGAATTCTATATAAATGTTGTCTATTGCTACATCCACTTCATATTGTAATTCCCAAATTTATAATATCTGGACAGTAAAAACCAGTAAAATCCTCAACAGAAAAAAAAAACAGTGGTAATGTTATAATAATTTAGTATAATTATAGTAGGCCTATACTTGGGGGATAAATCGTTAATTGTGATTATTATTGTGATCATTATTAGTATTAACTCTTTCCCCGCCAAACACAGAATTTTCTGTGTTTCCACTGTTATACGGTAGGGAGCGCTATTACACATCTTCTGAATGCAAAAAAACGAGCGATCGTATGCAAGCAGATGCATCTGTAAAATAACGTGATCATCAACATTAAACATCATATGAATCAAAACTGCCTAATGTTACTGAATGAAATGTTGACCCAGAACGAGCTTTAGGACTGTGAGGCTTTGGGGTGCTGATGGACTCGATCTACTCCATCTGTGTTTAATCATCGCTCTGAATCTGATCTGGATGTAGTCTTTCACAAAAACTGGATTTTTTTCTGCTTTTTATTCAAAATGTTGCTGTTTTTTATGAAATGTACCCACATTTAAGTGTTGATAAAAAAGGAATGCATGAAGCTAGAATAAAAGTATTTTTCTTTCTTTAAAAGAAGAGGGTCTGCTCTTTCTTTTGATATATTGCATGCCCAGATATTCATGCAACAAAATATTTTATGGGCCATTACATTTATGTGAAAATGATCAAAAACCCTGGCAGTGGCTGGCAACTTTTTAACTTAGTTTTTTTTTCGCTGGCGGCGAAAGAGTTAACAGGTAAACTCAATTATTAATTTGAAATTAGAACATTTGTGTCTTATTGAATTGCTGCTGTCGGTGTTTCATAAAAGCAATAAACCAGTTACAGTTGTAGTGGAGTAACATCCATCCTCTCTGGGATTGATTACTCTTTCCTAGTCTCAGGTAATCAGTATCTCATTTCCAAGCGTATATTAGGTGGCCAAGGTTAAGGTTTCGTTGCCAGGGGTAGTGTCATTGTGTGACTGCCTTTACGCTGCCCTGGTTTCCCTTGTTGGAGGTGAATGTTGTTCCCGTTGTGCTTTTTGCTGGGGCATATAGGATGTTAACCTGGTTATTGTGTGCAGTGTTACCCTCGTTGGTGCTGATATGTGCACACCTTCTGAAGGTTTGCCCTTGCTGTTGCGGCACTCCGGTTATCAGAGATAAGTGCATATTGTGTGTATGGCACTGAACGCCGCCGGATTGTTGCTTGAGTTCCTGGTAGGTTCATTCCCTGCTCTGGGGCTGTATTTATTTTTATTAGTATGTATGTAGTTAAGGGGGGTTTTGTATTTCTGTATTCCAGCTTGTCTTTGTGAACTCGCTTTATCATGGCTGCCGGACGAATGATGTGGTCTTCGCATGCTTGGTGAATTAATTTGCCTGGTTAAGGGCGTTCGAAGACTGTGCTGCCTGGCTTAGGACATTCATTGCTGCTGTCTTGTTCTTATTTGCTTTGTTTTGTTTGTTTGCTTGCTCCGCATGCCCAGGTGCGTTTTTCCACAGTATAGTTCATGCTTGAGCCTTATGTTTATCTTTTGTTAAGTTAATTTAGGTTGCTCTACCTAATTTCTTTTGTTTAATTGTAATGGAGCTTGTTTGGATTTGTAATACTGAGATTGTTTGCGTTTCCTTGCTGCTTCCTTTATTCTTATTTTGTGGCCATTTCCACCCTTCTGTGTTTCTTTATTTGACCTCTGTAACCCTCTTGGCCATGTCACTGCACAGGTAATAGTGTGGTGAATTGTACCTGGCCTGTACCATCACTGAAACAAATGATTGCAGGTTTGAGTGGTTTATGGCCTTTTTGTTTGTTACGTTTGATTAATTTTGTCTTTTGTATATTTTCTTTAAAGTGGGTACCTACCTTTTTATGAACATTTATACATTTATTTTGTTTTATAATTTGTATTTCAGGTGCCATGGGTCCGGAGCAGGAGGGCTAGTTAGTCTTTTGGTGGTGGGTCTTTGAGACACAGAGCTGTGTGTGTGTCTGACTGTCTGTCTGTCTGTCTGTCGCTCGCTCGCCCTGCTTCTGGTAACCACGAGCCCTGTGAGTTATAAATGTCATTGTCATTTCTTGCTGTGTGTCTGTGCCAGCCATGATTTGCCTCTTTGATGTGCAAGAAATAATGAACCTACTCTAACCTTTTATACTGGCTTAATAAAGAACTTTTGTATTTTTGTAAATCACGTCTCAGAGTCTCAGTCCACGGGGAAATTGAACATGTGTGTCCTTATTGGGGTATTTCCCTGGTTTAGTGACCAGGGTGGCGTAGTCAGCTCACCTCTCACTCTCACTCTCACTCCCCTTTGCACAACGCCACACAGTGATTTTACCATTGTTAAGTGGCATTGTCAGGCATGACGCAAAACAGAGCAATGATTACTAAAAGTTAAATTACCAAACATACAACCCTAAACAACACACACCATATCCTCAGACAATTTTACGCAAAACCTAACTCCCCAGAGAGCAATAGCCGTCATTTCAGTCTTGGTTAACTATAGACCCAATATAGTCCAGCTATGAGTAACCCACTTCTATCCAAAATTTTGTTCCCTTTCAGTCTGTACATTTTGTTCCCTTTCAGTTGGTCACGTACGTCGGACGTCACAGACGAATTGGGATCACTTCAGAGAGCCCCTATCAGCTTCGAGATATAGAGAACAGGCCAATGGGCCATTGGCGTGCGAGATTTGCATCTCCAACCGTGTGGCTGACAAGGTGTCGCTGTTGCTAGTGCTCCTCCCTCTACAAGGCACCTCTAAGTGGAACCTGTTCGTCGATTGGTGTTCTTCTCGCCAAGAAGACCCCCGGAGCCTACAAGATGGGTTGGAGCGAAGGCTGTCTCCCTCCACCGTCAACGTTTATGTTGCCGCTCTTGCTGTAAACCATGACATGGTAGATGGTAAGTCTGTTGGGAAGCACTATCTGATCGTCAGGTTCCTGAGGGGGGTGAGGAGACTAAATCCACCTCGACCTTCTTGGGACTTAACTCTGGTGCTAACCGCACTACAGAGAGTGCCCTTTGAGCCTTTGCAGACGGCAGAGTTAAAAATCCTGTCTCTTAAGACCGTACTCCTGACTGCATTGGCCTCTATCAAGAGGGTAGGGGAGCTGCAGGCATTTTTGGTCGACGAATCGTGCTTTGAATTCAGGCCTGGTTATTCTCATGTAATCCTGAGACCCCAGCCTGGATATGTGCCCAAGGTTCCGACCACTCCCTTCCGGGACCAGGTGGTGAGCCTGCAAGCGCTGCCTTTGGAGGAGGCAGACCCAACCCTAGCTTTTCTCTGCCCCGTCCGCACCATGCGGACTCATGTGGACAGAACGCAAAGCTTCAGAACCTCAGAGCAGCTCTTCGTCTGTTACGTAGGACAGCAGAGGGGAAAGGCGGTCTCCAAGCAGAGGATGGCCCACTAGATAGTGGATGCCATTGTCTTGGCGTATGAAACGCAAGACGTGCCCTGCCTGCTCAGGTTAAGAGCCCACTCCACTAGGGGTGTAGCTTCTTCCTGGGCGCTGGCTCGCGGGGCCTCTCTGACAGATATTTGTAGAGCTGCGGGCTGGGCGACACCTAACACTTTCGCTAGATTTTATAGCCTCCGTGTACAGCCGGTATCTTCTTGGGGGCTCACTTCCCATAGTCAGTAAACCTGAAGTGCCCGTTCTAGTGTCGGCTTGCTGCGCCACTCCCTTCCCCACAGAATGGATACGTGCGCTTATTGCTCCAGTCGAGTTCCCCAGTACGGCGAACCCTGTCGAGTCCTCTGCAACCCCGTGTCAGTCGGATGTGGCGGAGCGTCCGACGCCAGGTCTAACACTTGTATGCATTGGTGGAACTTGTGTTAGGCTGGGTTTCATATGTTGTGACCCCCACGGCGGTCCGATATGTGTATTCTTCCACGGTACGGCTCCCTACGTCGAGCTTGTGTCTTTTCCTTGGCAGAGTTTCCTCTGCCGTCTCAGTGCGGTGTTGTCTCCCGCCTACACTGGCCGGGGCCACCCCTGGGATCCCCATATGTTGTACTGCCCAAGGCCAGTCCATACGTGTATTCTCCACATGTTAACTCCCTCTGGGCATGATGTGGCTTCCGTAGCGGCCCTTCCGGGTACGCAATAGTCTGCTGAGTGGGTCTTGCGGAACAGCAGTGTGACTCTCCCTGCATGAGTTTTCCCGCCTGGAACAGACAGGGTCTGAGGGGCTCTTCGCTGGGCGCTGGAAGTGGTAGTAACTGTGGTGTTTTCCAAAGGAATCCCAATTTGTCAGTGACGTCCGACATACGTTGAACATGACCGACTGATAGGGAACGTCTCGGTTACGTATGGTAACCCTCATTCCCTGAAGGAGGGAACGGAGACGTACTTCCCATCGCCATAGTTGCTGTACCATCACTGCATGGCCGAGTCACTAGTTCGGCTCATCAGTGAAAAACAACAGTGCGCTGCTCTCGCTTCCGTTTTATACCCGTGACGTGGGGTGGAGCGTGAGATGCAAATCTCGCACGCCAATGGCCCATTGGCCTGTTCTCTATATCTCGAAGCTGATAGGGGCCCTCTGAAGTGATCCCAATTCGTTGGTGACGTCCGACGTATGTCTCAGTTCCCTCGTTCAGGGAACGAGGGTTACCATACGTAACCGAGACGTTACTTGTCATTTTTGCCAAAATAACTTGCCAGATGTATGATATTCCATCATGTAAGCCAAGTCAACAGTGATTATAGAGTGTTTGGTTTCATTTCTTTGACATGTTCTAGATGACTAGTCTATTCTTGGGCTATGGTTAGACATCTATAAAATTTTCCCAGACAACCCAAATTCTGCCTTGTTTTAGCCTAGACTGCTGGGTCCTGGCTTGGGTTGTATTGTTTTAAAGCAGAATTTGTCTGCCTCCTTTCTAAACCGTTGCTATAATATTCATAATCTGGTTAAGGACAGGGACTGTGAGACAGCTTTTAGCCCAAAAATGAAGAAAAAATCACCTACTTAGACAGGAAAAGCTCAAATGTAAAGCATAAAATCACAGTTAAGGCAAGGTTATCTGAATTTATTGTGTATTGGTTGCATAAAGCCAGACAATCAGATTAGAGTTTCCGAGACCAAGAAAGCACTTTCCATGTGTCAGAAAATGCATAAAGTGGTAACTGAACAGACTGTGGCTCCTTTAAGGCTGAGACTGTATTTCTTAAAATGATAGTTCACCCCAAAATTAAAAATCCCATAATTTCCTCACCCTCAATCCGACATTCTTCTTACAGACAAATACAATCAGAGTTATATTAAAATATGTCCTGGCTCTTCCAAGATTTATAATGGCAGTGAATGACAGCCCAAAATTTGAAGACCAAAAAAAGTGCATCCATCCATTATAAAAATGCTCCACACGACTCCAGGGGTTAATAAAGGCCTTCTGAAGCGAATTGATGGGTTTTTGTATCCATATTTAAAGCGGTAAAAAGAAAAAGATCAAGCTTCCGCCGGACCACCTTCCGTATTCAACTTATGAAAAAAGCGTAACGCCTCTTGCAGTTCAAAATGCTAGCACTAGGTCCGACGTCAGTGCGTCAGTTACACTTTTTTCGTAAGATGAATACAGAAGGCGGTCTGGTGGAAGCTAGATATTTTACTCTATAACATGTTAAATATAGATTTTGTCAACCATAACATGTTAAATATGGTTTTATCAACCATTGGCAGTATCTATGTTTAGTATTCCAAAACTGGAGTAATATGGTTGCATATCCTGGATCCAGTAAAGGATTTGCTTTTTGTAGATTTAGAAACTCCAGCTAAAAGGGCATTACAATAGTCTATCCGAGAGACGATGAAGGAATTGATCAGCTTCTCTGCTACAGAGAAAGTTAACATAGGATGCAATCTAGCGATTTAAAAAAGATGTTTTAACAGTACTCTGAACGAAAGAATCAAATGAAAAATGATTGAAAACAGAGCCATCAAAAGTCAAAGACAGAGAACCAGCTTTGGAAATTTGATGACGGGAACTAATGAGCATAATTTCAGTTTTACCACTGTTCAAACACAGGAAATGATCACTCATTCAGGTTGTTATATTGGTAATACAGCTGGAAAGAAAATCAGCATCAGGGTGCTCATCTGGTTTTGAATGTATATAGATCTGAGTATTGTCAGCATACAAATGATAATGGAGGCCAAGCGATCTCAGGAGATAGATAAGTGATGATAGATAAATGTATAAGGTAAATAAGTAAAGGGCCCAGAACTGACAACTGAGGGACACCTGTGAAAACAGAGCTAACCTTAGATCTATGTTCACCCATAGAAATTAACTGGCAATGGTCAGTAAGATAGGATCTAAACCACTTCAAAACTGATTTACTGTTTCCTGCAGTGAAACATAAATAAGTAGTAGTTATTTCATATTATTTTAACATTTGTGTAATTAACTTTTGCCAATGTACGCTATTTTTTTCATGCAAAAGTAATGTGAACATAAACAAAAGACATGCAGCGCGGAGTTAGATATTTTCACAATTCACCAGTATGAGTGCCCGTGATCACCACTCCAACCTGGACTGTCATTCCATCAAAGACTACATTACCCACAATCCACCTGTGTCTCATTACCTCATTACCCCATTACCCCAGCCTATATAAACCATGTTCACTCTGTCATTCACTGTGAAATCTTGTTTGTTGTAAACTGCATTTATGAGCGTTTTCCCTGGTTTCATGTCTGTAGGTTTTTGGATTTCTTGCCTGTTTCCTGGATTACCCTTTTGCCTGTCTCTCCTGCCTTGTGTGCCTGTTTGGACTGCTTGCCTGTGTATGACCTCTTGTCTGTTTTTGACTACGATTGTGGATCACCCTCTCAATAAAGCTGCATTTAGATCCTAAACCTTCTGTCTCAGAACAGTATGTTACAGATATCTAGACTATTCTTGTAATGACAACCTAAATAAACGAATAATGCATTTGCACAACACTTCAATGTTACTTTTATTGTGTTTTTTCTTCTTAGTACTTAAAATTACATTATTACATTTTACTTAAATTAAATTACAGCATTATTTCACACGGGTTAATATTGCCGACTGTCACTATAGAAATGGATACCGTTCGAGGACATGAACAGCTCCGAATACAAATTTCACGTGTTGTCATCTCAAAATTCCGGTAAATACGAGGTGGTGTGAACGCAGCATAAGTTCTTAAATCTGCCAACAGCCCTTTCAATGGATAACTAAAATTATTTGATTAGTAAATATTTGTCTTAAATAAGGGTACATTTCAGAACTTGATCCAATGATCAAGCAATGCTTAATTTCATTCAGTCTGTGTAAAAGGTTGCATTAGCAATTAAAGCAAAACATTCTCAGATCAAAGTGTCTGAATAATTTCGCTCCCAAATTTGTATACATTTTACTAGTAGCACTGTATGAAGAATTTTTGGTTATGCTATGCCACAGTTTACTTTATGTTGCTCTCCTCACTTAAATAAATTAACTATAGTGTCCTGCACACACTAGTAAAAAATATATAAAAAGGCAAGAATTATTTCAAATCTTATAGCTTTTTAAGTCCTCACTATGCTTTTCACTTAATAAACATTACTCATTCATCCCAATTTTATTAATAAACTGACATAATGCGATTTTTCATAATGTTGATTAGTAGGTCAGGAGAGAATAACTCACAGTTTCCACTGGTAGACGGTGACGGGTGGGTTGGCATCTGCATTGCATGTGAGCTGCACGTTTGGACGATTCAGGGACCAGTTCCCGTCAAAGCCGTCGATTTTTACCTCTGGCTTATCTGTATTAAAGCAAAAAAACGTCTTCAGGCAGAGGCTCAGATAGCTGTTCTGGGTCACCTGACTTGACGACGGGTGCTTGTCATAATACTGATTAATGATATGGTCTCATAGCTGAAAGGTCAAGAGAAGATTTCTTAAGCAATTGGGAGGAGCGTCAACGAGTGAAGGGTTACTGAGACTACAACCACCACAGTGCCCTTTTTACTATTAATGACGATATTAACATGCACTGTAAACTTAATGGTACGGTACTTAATGGTCAGTAAATTCTATGTCTCTTCAGATTTATTCTTAATTATTTTTATGAGCATGTATAAGGCTGAGCAAATTCAGTTTGGAAATGTTATACCAAAAGGTAACTTGATTAAGAAAACACTCAAAGTAAATCAAGAATCAGGATGAGTGATTCTCCGTGAACTCACCGTCACTCTAAACATGGCCTTTCACACAGACACACAACAAGAACAATCTATTCGATAGCATAGCGTGGGAGAATGGGTGGATTTCCTCCATCAGTAGGCTTTATGTGGGCTGGAAAACTGCCCTAAACAATCAACAGTCATCAACAGAACGACGACACCCTGCGTGCCCACCTGAACACCTAACAGCACCGTCCTACTGGCCATGCTCTACGGGGCCAAGACCTGGTCGCTGACCGCGGTAGACAGGCAGAAGTTGGCAGTGACCGAACGCGCCCTTGAGCGGCGGATGGTCAGCGTCAAGAGGACGGACCACATTAGCAACAAACTACTGAGGAAGACAAGCAAGGTAAAGGATGCTGTCAACCAGGCCGAACAGGCCAATAAGCGCTGGGCCGGAAAAATTCTTCAAATTGTAATATTTCACAATATTACTAGGTTATAAATAAATAAATGCAGCCTTGGTGTGCATATGAAAAAAAAAAAAATTGTCCAAATTGTTTGCCCTACAGTATGTGCGTATCACTGTAAATCTATTAATGATGCATACTTTCTTGTGTTTGTGCTGGAGTGAAAGATATATAGAAAAACATTGTTCTTACACTGCACGTTGAGTATGACACTGTCATTAAAGCGCTCTAAACGGTAGGTGATGATGCAGGTCAGCTTTTGTTGGTGTGTCTCGCGACTGGTCAACACAATGTAGTTGCTGAGCAAGGTCACGGTGCCGTTCGGATTGCGGGTTTCCTGAAACGTGGCCTCTCCCTTCAGAGTGGTGTCCCATTTCATGACGCTGGGAGGCTTGCCGTTAGCCGACATGCAGGTGGCCACAATCATCTTGCGTTTTGGAGTCCTTGCCACGATGGTGGGTGAAGACAAGGCTGTCATTGGCCGTGCTGGATAAAATTAAAGTAAACCAGTAAATAAAACAGAGAAAAACAATCTCTAAAAAATAGTGGAAAATAGTAAAATACTGTGTGTAAAGGAGAAACAAAGGTGACCTTGAGAGTTGAAAAAAATATCCACTTCTTCTAACACTAATCTTGCTGTTCTGAAAATAAGTTTTCGTCCTGTCTGTACAAATCCAGCAGTTCACTAATTAATTTTTCCCCTACCCCATGTTCAAAGCAAAACCATAAAAAGCACTCAAACAGATGTAGAACCCACTCATTTCTCACGGTGCCCAAAGTTATCCATTTACATTTACATTTATGCATTTGAAAGACGCTTTTATCCAAAGCAACTTACAGTGCCCTTATTACAGGGACAATCCCCCTGGAGCAACATGGAGTAAAGTGCCTTGCTCAAGGACACACTGGTAGTCCGCTGGGATCGAGTTCCATGGTTTAACCCACTGGACCATCATCTCACCAGGAATATATCATCCAATCTCGATCCTTTATAAGATGCCAATTAGCAATTAACGAGGCCCGCATCAGAAGGGAAGATGCATGTTTATGTTATGTGATTGCATGTTAAAATGTGCCGATAGAGAGTCTGAGGTTTGTGGCGAGGGTTGCTCGCTCTTACTGCAATGCCAGCATTTTCTGAGGACGCATGTGAACGAATTTCTAAGACAGCTCGCTCATGCGGTTTGCGCTCCACAACATCAGGAAGATCAGACCGTTCCTAACAGAGCACGCAACACAGCTTCTTGTCCAGGCCCTGGTTATTTCTAGACTTGACTACTGCAATGCACTTCTGGCTGGACTGCCCTCTTGTGCGATCCAAACACTTCGAATGATCCAGAATGCAGCAGCACGTCTTGTCTTCAACGAGCCCAAAAGGACCCACGTCACACCTCTCTTCATCTCTCTGCACTGGCTACCACTCGCTGCTCGCATCAAGTTTAAGGCGCTGACGCTTGCATACAGAGCCACCACGCGCTCAGCTCCTGCTTACTTTGACTCCATTCTACAAATCCACACCCCCACCAGAAGCCTTCGCTCAGCAAAGGAACGACGGCTTGTAGTACCATCACAGAAGGGGACAAAATCCCTTTCCAGAACATTCTCATTCAACGTTCCAGCTGGTGGAATGATCTTCCCAACGCCATCCGAAACGCAGAATCATTGACATCATTCAAAAGTCAACTTAAAACTCAGCTCTTCCGCTAGCACTTAACCTCATAAAAAAAATAAAAAAAAAACCTTTCCTTTCCTCTTTCTCTTCCTTCTTCCCTCCCTACTCTAGCCTGTGCTACACTGAGCAATGTACACGGTCTCAGGATTTCAGGCTCTTATTGCGCTTCTCGACTCTTCATGACCAATCGCTTCATGTTCCCCCAAGCTGTAAGTCGCTTTGGATAAAAGCGTCTGCTAAATGCATAAATGTAAATGTAAAATTTAAATGAACGTGATCAACAAAATTGGCTTGGGAGTTAACAAGCCACACCAGTGAAGATAAAAAAATAAATAAACAAACACACTGTACTTGAGCCAAGCAGCTCCCTTTGCTGGCTTAATTGTATTTCTTTGCAGGTAAACAAATAAAATATTTGATTCTTTTTACATTTTTATGATTTAAATTCACAGACAAGGCCCCTAGTCTTTATAAAATGTGTCAGTGCCTTTGTTTTGTCTCAAGATGCACACCAGTAATTTATTTTTTTCTTTCTTTCTAAGGCATGTTTATAAAAGCTACTTAAATGTTGTAATTGAACTAAGGCCTAATCCTGGCTTAATCTAAACTGTGTCTGTGAAACCAGGCCATTAGCTTTCCATCACCTCACAAACCTCAGGAATTTGCAACAGATTTTGAATGGCTTCAGAAGATTTGGAGTCATATATACTGCTTTTATGGTGCTTTTGGTCTTTCTGGTTGGGCATTCTGTATAACATCTGATTTTGTGTCTAATGGAAAAAGAAAACAATACAAGGTTTTTTACTATATTGTCTTTAACTGTTTGTGCAGCTATTCACAGAAACATGTATGAATGCAGCTCTTTCTGTTGTGGTGTATGAAACGAGGCTGCCACTACGACTATTTTTTTATACACTCACCTAAAGGATTATTAGGAACACCATACTAATACTGTGTTTGACCCTTTTCCATAAAACATCCCCCACACCATTACACCACCACCACCAGCCTGCACAGTGGTAACAAGGCATGATGGATCCATGTTCTCATTCTGTTTATGCCAAATTCTGACTCTACCATCTGAAAGTCTCAACAGAAA
>JARQWZ010005556.1:0-73874 GCA_033150135.1 Gobio occitaniae
CGAAAACCCCAGCCACAGATCTCGGCTGAAGGCAAGCCACACTGCAACAGGTCCCATGTAGTCCTCAGACCAGGTAGAGTAGGCCGAGATCCTCTCGAAAAACAAGCAGGTAGGCCTCAGACCAGGTGTAGTAGGCCGAGATCCTCTCGAAAACAAGCAGGTAGGCCTCAGACCAGGTGGAGTAGGCCGAGATCCTCTCGAAAACAAGCAGGTAGGCCTCAGACCAGGTGTAGTAGGCCGAGAACCTCTCAGAATAGCTGTAGTCAGATAGCATAGGCTTTAGTGTGTGTTGGAAGCGAACCACAATGCAGCTGGAGATAGATGTTGTTATCTTGCTGTAAATCCTGTTTCAAGAACCCGTCACAGATCTAGGCTGAAGACAAGCCACACTGCAGCAGATCCCTGGGCTGTAGCATGAAGATAGGCCTCAAAACCAAATAATAGGCCACTACAGAAACTTAGTTTAAGATTAAATGAAGGCACTGTCTGGATTATTTCAGTGAGAGGTGCCATAAAATCCTTTAAAAAAACTTAAAAATGGACAGACAAGGAGCAGACAGGAAGACATGCAGCCATCTTGGAAAATGGGCGTGAATGACAAAACACAGGAATCAGGATCGATTCCTGTCGATCGATCCTGGAAATCCGAACTAGAGGAAATGATTAGCAGTATGAGCACCATTTTCTCTAGTACATTAGAAATTGTTGCACCAATTAGATTAAAAAAGGTTAGAGAGAAAACTAAAGCACCATGGTACAACAGTGCTACATGTATCAAGAGAGAAACTCGTAACTTAGAGCGTAAATGGAAACAAACTAATTTAGAGGTCTTTAGAATCGCGTGGAAAGATAGTATGTCACATTATAAAAAGGCCCTAAAAGCAGCCAGGGCTGAGCATCTCCGCAAACTAATAGAAAATAACCAAAATAATCCAAGGTTTTTATTTAACACTGTGGCTAGACTAACAAATAAACAAGCATCGCCTGAGCAAAATATTCCGTTACAGTTTAGTAGTAATGATTTTATGAATTTCTTCGCTGAGAAAATAGAAAGCATCAGAAACAAAATTGTAAATGTACAATCTTTAATGATGTCTTATGATTCAACCGCAATTATCGCCCCTCAAGAACTACTACACCGCTTTACAACTATAGTATAGGAAGAGCTAAATAAACTTATCATTGCATCTAAACCAACAACATGTTTATTAGATCCAATACCCACTAAACTACTGAAAGAGTTGTTACCTGTAGTGGAAGAGCCTCTTCTCAATATTATTAACTCGTCTTTATCTTTAGGTCATGTTCCAAGAATATTCAAGTTGGCAGTCATAAAACCTCTCATTAAGAAGCCACAATTAGATCATAATAACCTAGCAAATTACAGACCCATTTCAAATCTTCCATTCATGCCTAAAATACTAGAAAAAGTTGTGTCCGCTCAATTGTGCTCTTTCTTGCAAGAAAATGATATCTATGAAAAATTTCAATGAGGATTCAGGCCGCATCATAGCACAGAAACCGCACTCGTTAAAATCACAAATGATTTACTTCTAGCTTCTGACCAAGGCTGTATCTCAATACTAGTTCTACTCAATCTTAGTGCTGCGTTCGATACTATAGATCATAAAATACTATTAGATTGACTTCAAAATTACACTGGTGTTCAGGGACAGGCATTAAACTGGTTTAGATCGTACTTATCAGACCGCTACCATTTTGTCTGTCTAAATGGGGAAAATTCAAAGATAACGTCAGTAGACTATGGGGTGCCGCAAAGATCCGTGCTAGGCCCTCTGCTATTCTCAATATATATGCTGCCACTTGGTAATATTATAAGAAAACATGGAATTAATTTCCACTGTTATGCTGATGACACTCAATTATATATTTCATCACGACCAGATGAAAACGCTAAATTATCTAAACTGACAGCGTGTGTTGAAGATATTAAATACTATTAAATTCAGATAAAACGGAGGTATTACTTATTGGTCCAAAAAACTGCCCACAAAACCTCTCACAATACAACTTTAACTTGGAAGGATGTCCTGTCACTTTATCCACTACAGTAAAAGACCTGGGTGTTATATTAGACTGCAACTTGTCTTTCCAAAATCATATGTCTCAAATCATATATTCATATGTTACAAGAACGGCATTTTTCCACCTTAGAAACATTGCTAAGCTACGTAACATGCTATCTGTTTCTGATGCAGAAAGGTTAGTTCATGCATTCATGACCTCGAGACTAGCATCATCAATAAACAAGCTACAGTTAGTCCAAAAACTCAGCTGCTAGAGTTCTTACTAGGTCAAGAAAATATGATCATATAACACCAATTTTATCATCTCTACACTGGTTACCTATTAAGTTCCGTATCAATTACAAAGTATTGCTACTGACCTATAAAGCCCTAAATGGTTTAGCTCCAGTGTATTTAACGGATCTTCTATCGCCCTACAATCCATCGCATTCTTTAAGATCACTAAACTCGAGGCTTCTGGTCATTCCTAGGATATCTAAGTCCACTAAAGGAGGGAGGGCATTTTCACATTTAGCTCCTAAACTCTGGAATAGACTTCCTGATATTGTTCGAGTTTCAGACTCGCTGTCCCAGTTTAAAATTAGATTGAAGACGCATTTCTTTAGCCAAGCATTCACATTATAATTACCTTTTATTCTACAGTTAAATCGGATCAAAAGCATTAATATTCTGAACAGCAGCTATGCTAATTATTTCCCATCTGCTTTTCTGTTGTTATCTCGGGACACTAGTCCCGAGGTAACTAGTTCGTCAGCTCCAGTTTGTATCCAGCCTCTCATGGAGACTTCAGATGCCCCAACATCTGTGATGAGACGACTCGACGCCTGTGAAGAGACGACTCAACGCCAGCGTTGTTATGGCCTAAAATAATACATGATTGATTAACTTATTCTAACATTTTTCTTTAACATTATCTTTCGAACATTTTCCAATGTACATTTATGAAATGCACTTTCTGTAAAGCTGCTTTGAAACAATGTGAATTGTGAAAAGCGCTATACAAATAAATTTGAATTGAATTGAATTTCTTGCCAAGTTAGAGGACCCAAATCAGCTGTCTTCCGCTCCTCCTCAGCCAGGTCCCAGAAAAGAAACTTCCAAAAGGAAAAACACTCATCCAAACAGTGCACCAGTGAACTGCTCAAAAACTGTCTCAATCCACAGAAGAGGATCCAGTACTGTTGGCACTTCAAAACATTCAGCGCTCTATCACGATCATGGATGTTTGGAGTCAAGCTTTGGAAATTCTTCAGCCTTCTTCAAGCTCCGCGACAATCAATATGCCAGGCTATCCCACATGGAAATATATGAACATGTTTTAATATAGGTTTGATATAGGTTTTTAATATATGTGACATATATAATTGGCCATTTTCCTATATTATATGTACATATATGCACGTACTGTATACACTCACCTAAATGATTATTAGGAACACCTGTTCAATTTCTCATTAATGCAATTATCTAATCAACCAATCACATGGCAGTTGCTTCAATGCATTTAGGGGTGTGGTCCTGGTCAAGACAATCTACTGAACTCCAAACTGAATGTCAGAATGGGAAAGAATTCAAATGAAATCGGAATTGAGAGGAAGAGAAACTAATATTCACTGGATGGTCATATACATTTTAACCGCTAGATGGGGGAAAATATCACACAGTGTAGCTTTAAGTTCACTGAAGCGGTTTTCATGCTAGCCACAGTTTGTCCATAACGAAGGGTGTCCATCAGTACACGTGGCACCAGGACACCCTAGGCCGAAGGGTCGATGATCGACTTTGTGGTCGTGTTATCAGACCTTCGGCCATATGTCTTGGACACTCGGGTGAACAGAGGGGCGGAGCTTTCAAATGATCACCACCTGGTGGTGAGTTGGATCCGATGGCGGGGGAGGAAGCTGGACAGACCCGGCAGACCCAAACGTACTGTGAGGGTCTGTTGGGAACGTTTGGCCGAGTCTCCTGTCAGAGAGATCTTCAACTCCCAACTCCGGCAGAACTTCGACCGGATCCCGAGGGAGTCTGGAGATATTGAGTCCGAGTGGACCATGTTCTCCACCTCCATTGTCGCTGCGGCCGCTCGGAGCTGTGGCCGTAAGGTCTCCGGTGCCTGTCGAGGCGGCAATCCCCGAACCCGGTGGTGGACACCGGAAGTAAGGAATGCCATCAAGCTGAAGAAGGAGTCCTATCGGGCCTGGCTGGCTTGTGGGACTCCTGAGGCAGCTGACAGGTACCGGTAGGCCAAGCAGACTGCAGCCCGGGTAGTCGTGGAGGCAAAAAATCGGGCCTGAGAGGAGTTCGGTGAGGCCATGGAGAAAGACTATCGGTCGGCCTCGTAGAGATTCTGGCAAACCGTTCGACGCCTCAGGAAGGGGAAATAGTGCCCTATCAACACTGTTTACAGTGAAGATGGGCACCTGTTGACCTCAACTGGGGATGTCGTCGGAAGGTGGAAGGAATACTTCGAGGATCTCCTCAATCCCACCGACATGTCTTCCGTTGAGGAAGCAGTGGCGGGGGACTCGGAGGAGGACTCGTCCATCACCCGGGCTGAAGTCATCGAGGTGGTTAAAAAGCTCCTCGGTGGCAAGGCACCGGGGGTGGATGAGATCCTCCCTGAGTACCTCAAGTCTCTGGATGTTGTGGGGCTGTCTTGGCTGACACGCCTCTGCAACATCGCATGGCAGTCGGGGACAGTACCTCTGGACTGGCAGACCGGGGTGGTGGTCCCTCTTTTCAAGAAGGGGGACCCGGAGAGTGTGTTCCAACTACGTATAGGGGGATCCCACTTCTCAGCCTCCCCGGGAAAGTCTATGCCAGGGTACTGGAGAGGAGAATTCGGCCGATAGTGGAACCTCAGATTCAGGAGGAACAGTGTGGTTTTCGTCCCGGTCGTGGAACACTGGACCAGCTCTATACCCTCTACAGGGTGCTGGAGGGTTCATGGGAGTTTGCCCAACCAGTCCATATGTTTTTTGTGGGTTTGGAGAAGGCATTCGACTGTGTTCCTCGTGGCGTCCTGTGGAGGGTGCTCGGGGAGTATGGGGTCGGCGACCCCCTGCTTAGGGCTGTTCGGTCCCTGTACAACCAGAGCAAGAGCTTGGTCCGCATTGCCGGCAGTAAGTCAGACTTGTTCCCGGTGCATGTTGGACTCCGGCAGGGCTGCCCTTTGTCGCCGGTTCTGTTCATAATTTTTATGGACAGAATTTCTAGGCGCAGCCAAGGGCCGGAGAGTGTCCGGTTTGGGGACCATGCGATTTCGTCACTGCTTTTTGCGGATTATGTTGTCGTGTTGGCCTCCTCGAGCCAGGACCTTCAGCATGCACTGGGACGGTTTGCAGCAGAGTGTGAAGCGGCTGGGATGAGGATCAGCACCTCCAAGTCCGAGGCTATGGTTCTCAGTCGGAAAAGGGTGGATTGCCCACTTCAGGTTGGTGGAGAGTTCCTGCCTCAAGTGGAGGAGTTCAAGTATCTAGGGGTCTTGTTCACGAGTGAGGGAAGGATGGAACGGGAGATTGACAGACGGATTGGTGCAGCTTGTGCAGTAATGCGGTCGATGTACCGGTCTGTCGTGGTAAAGAAGGAGCTGAGCTGCAAGGCAAGGCTCTCGATTTACCGGTCAATCTACGTTCATGACCGAAAGGACAAGATCCCGGATACAGGCGGCCGAAATGAGCTTTCTCTGTAGGGTGGCTGGGCGCTCCCTTAGAGATAGGGTGAGGAGCTCGGTCACTCGGGAGGAGCTCAGAGTAGAGCCGTTGCTCCTCCACATCGAGAGGAGCCAGCTGAGGTGGCTCGGGCATCTGTTCCGGATGCCTCCTGGACGCCTTCCCAGGGAGGTGTTCCAGGCATGTCCAACCGGGAGGAGGCCCCGGGGAAGACCTAGGACACGCTGGAGGGACTCTGTCTCCCGGCTGGCCTGGGAACGCCTCAGGGTTCCCCCAGAAGAGCTGGAGGAAGTGGCTAGGGAGAGGGAAGTCTGGGCGTCTCTGCTTAGACTGTTGCCCCCGCGACCCGGCCCCGTATAATCGGAAGATGATGGATGGATGGATGGATGGATGGATGGATATTACAGACATGGCCGATTCACACGGGATTAAAATCACAGACATTCTCTGCAATTATTACAAATCACCAGAGGTACCCAGATAATACTAATCTTGTGCGAATAGGGCTTTAGTGACAACAAATCCACACCAGACATTCATTACACATTACACGTTATACATGAATCATGAAACAGATCAGATTCTTGAACCGGCTCTACTTGATCAGCAAAAATGTGGCAGGTCATCAGTAATAATGAGAGAACAGTGAAGAGCATATTTGTGTCATGGCATGAGTGAACACCCTCCATGGCCAACACTAGTGACACACGACAGGCTCGCCACACCCCGTTCATCATATAATAACCTGTGGTGTGTTCAGATCTGTGCAAACTGAAGAGTGTGTATGAGCCGTCTGCTTACACTGATCTGACACCAGGAGAAACTCTGAACATCAAGGTATGTGTGTCTTCATCCAATGACTTTGAGCTAGTCAGTTTTAGGTAACACTTTAGTTTAGGGTCCATTTCTCACTATGAACTAGATGCTTATTCTCATGTATATTTCTAGGATATTGGCTGTTTGTTATATATAAACAGGGCTCCAGACTAACTTTTTTCACTAGGAGCACAGTGGCCCCCAACTGAAAATTTTAGGGGCACAACCAGAAATTTTAGGGGCGCACACCGTAAATCAACATGCTAACCAAATCCACTAATGTCCACTGTATTACTAATAGGGATCGGTATCGTTAAGGTTTTAATGGTATTACTACTTACCGATACTGCTTATCGATCCGGTACTTTAACAGTATTCTTACCGGTTCTTTTTATTATACTTTATTTTTTTTTTTTTATTAAAAAAAAAACTTAATTAAGAACATAATTAACATGGCTTTATAATCTGAAATCGCAAAGTTTGAACAAAAATATAAAACATCTATTTGTAAATGGACCAGTGTGCAGGCATTCGGAAGGTCTGCTAACATTAATATTACATTAAAGAACAAACCTACAAAGAAATCTAATAAAGCAATGAAATGTAAAATAACACTGCATAGTTTTCACTGTATAAATTGATAGATTAATGCTTATAAAAGCTTAAGTTATTAATTCAAGAGATGTGAATATTTTCTATTTGCCTTTTGTTCGATTTGAATTAATGGCTCAATCATCAGCAGGTTTATTAGACGCTGCCCCTTTAAGACCGATCAATGTAGAACTAATAATATCATATTCTCCTATTTATCCAAACTATTTACGCCCATTTAAGATATAAACTGTTAAAATAACTACTCTCCAATCCGGTCATTTTGACACCGGCTATTTGTTGTTTATTTGATGGTTTAGACGCGCACACGAAGCCTAAAATATTAAGTGCAAGTCGGTCCATTTCGCAGCACACACGCATAAGCTGCCTTGAAGTTGGAAACAGCGTCTCTTGCGCGGATTATTGTGCATTTAATAGCTCTTTATTATCAAACACATCCCGCAGTTTAGCAACAGTAGAGACTGCAGTTTACAACAATCACTGAATCTGACGTTAAGTTTAGGTTTAGGGAGAAATGACCGTGCAAGGCTGTGAAGGGAAGGATGAGCTCGACTGAACACGCCTATAGGAATAGTTTTACCTTATACCATCTTTTTATAATTCTTGGAAGCCAAAATCGAAAATAAAATTAGATTAATATCACAGCACATCCCTAGAGTTTAAGCAGACTAAACTTTTGTTTAGTTCTT
The DNA here is from genome assembly GCA_033150135.1 of Gobio occitaniae. Taxonomy (NCBI): domain Eukaryota; kingdom Metazoa; phylum Chordata; class Actinopteri; order Cypriniformes; family Gobionidae; genus Gobio; species Gobio occitaniae. The sequence continues at coordinate 7,837 of JARQWZ010005556.1, forward strand.
GGCCATCATCACATGTTAAAGCTGACTGTGGTGTGTGTTCGCTGCAGCTCCATGTGAGAGAGCTCACTCGCTTTCTCTCTCTTCTGCATTGCGAATGGCAAAAATGCATCACGGACAAATGGTTTAATATTATCTCATATAGAAACGGCTGGCAAAGAGAGAATTTGCCAGACATAACGTCTATCAATTATAATTAGTAAGTGTATTTTCTTAATTTCTCCAGTACCGACAGCAGGCAAATTTACTGGTCGCACGTGCGACTGGATGTAAAATTTAGTCGCACACTCTCAAATTTTTGTCGCAAAATGCAACCATTTAGTCGCACTCTGGAGCCCTGTATAAAGCACATATTAATGCATTATTCTGCATGACCATATTCTGCATCCCTTAATCCACCCAATACCTGAACTTAAACACTACCTTACTAACTATTAATAAGCAGTAAATGAGGAGTTTATTGAGACAAAATGTGTATATAGTTTGTTAATAGTGAAAATTGGACCCTAAACTAAAGTCTGACTTTATATTGACAGTTTGCTTTAAGGTATCTACAGTGATATAAAGACACATTTCGGTAAGTGTTTGTGCCTGTTATTGTCATTGATTTTAATATTTGTGCTGTTGTACCTTTAACTATCTTCATAATAGAACATGGTTTTCTCATGCCTTATTAAGTAACTGCAAGGAAATACAGTAATTCCAGGTCCTGAGCACATTCAGTTCCATATCAGTTCACTAAATTATTTCTGTTAGTCAAAGACCCTTACAGACTACTGTAAAAACCAAAAACACATAGACACTGACCAAACCAAACATCATTACCCTTATCCACTTGACATTTTATTTAACATTGTCAGTTTGAATTGTGCACTTGTAAGTTTAGTGTAGTTTTGTGTACTGCACCAAATCGAAAGTAAGAAATTGAAATAACACTGGGAAATACATGTTTATTACATTTGAATCTGAAATGGATCTAAATCTGAATAAAAGTGAATGTGTTGAATCTCAGCTCACTTACCAAAAACATATTAAAGGTGAAGTGTGTGAATTTTAGTGGTGAAGTTGTGAATTGCAATCACTAAACGCTCACCCTGCCTTTCAGAGCACATAGAGAAGCTACGGTGGCCCACAGGACAAACATGTGGTCATCTGAGACGGCAGAGAGTAGCTAGTGCTTTGTAGAGAAGTTTGTCCCTTTAGGGCTACTGTAGAAACATGATGGCACAAAATGGCGTCTTCACTGTAAGGGACCCGCTGTGTGTGTATATAGAAACGGCTCATTCTAAGATCATAAACACATAACGGTTCATTATGTAAAGTCTTTATACTCCACTGAAAACATATTTATGTGTATTATACTGTATTTCTGTCAATAGATCCTCATAAATACTACACACTGCATCTGTAAATAAATTGTGTGTGTGTGTGTGTGTGTTCACAGTAAACTTCACAAACAACAACAAAACATCTTCCTCATAATGGCGTCTGCATCAGGAAGTGCTGATATCACAGTTCTCTCCTGGAATATTAATGGCCTGAAAGAAAAATTTAAGACGAAAGAAACAAAAACTGCATTACTGAAGATCTTTGACCAGTATGATATTGTGCTTCTGCAAGAGACTCACATTGGTCCAATGGATAATGGTAAAGACTTGGAAATCATTTATAAGGCCTTTTCAGATAAATATGCTTTAGTAGAACTGGAGGATGGAGCAAGGAGGACGAAGAGGAGGAGGATGAGGTGGGGGTGGTGGGAGGAGGAGAAGGAGGAAGAGGAGGAAGAGGAGGAGGTAGAGGTAGAGAAGAAGGGGACAATGTACATGACATACTTCAGTTCAAACAGTGAAGGGGTTGCCATCCTTATCAATAAACCACACACACTTCTGAACGCTTCTGGTGAGAAAGGAGAATTTGCTTTGGTACATGTTCAGATTGACGATCAGAAGTACACATTTGTAAGTGTGTACAACCATAAAAAATATCCTAATCTAATCTGTAATCTTGTGAAAAAGATTCATGCTTTCAAACACAGGCCTGTGATTGGTGGAGACTTCAACACAACACTTGACCCTAGACGGGACGCAAACAAAGAAATCAAAGCACATTCTGCACGAAGAGAAAAACTGAAGCAGTTCATGAGTATAGTGAAGCTGTCAGATGTCTGGAGAGAAAAGCATGGAACAGAGCGTGAATTCACACGCATAGATAAGACGACACTAACGAAGAAACCTGAGAGTGAACCAACAAAGTCCAGATTAGACTATGTGTTTATGTTGGAGACAGATGTGAGATATGTCAGAAGTTGTGAAATACGCAGTGAAATAACTCTGTCCGATCATTCCCCCGTGAGCCTTACTCTGAACTATCCTAAAACTGATTAAACAATATTAAAGGTTGAAATAGAAACTCTGAACCGTCAGAAGAGTGATTAGCACAAGAGTATTTATATGAAACTGTGCGAGTGAATAGTTTATATTTATACGTTTATATGTCTGCCACTACATCAGAGCACATTTGAGTCATTTTAAGATATTATACAGAATTACTGGGGTTTAAATGTATTAAGTTTATTAAACAGTTGTTAAGGGTTTGTGTAGGTTTGTTTCATTAATTTAATAAGCAAAGGCACTTTAATAAACGACTAATGAAGCTTATTTATAAACTTGAGCTGGTTCTCATTCATTCTCTGAAAAGTGTCTGTTAATGAATCCAATGAAATAATATAATCACTTTATAATCAATAATCAACAATAATTACTATCTGAAGTGTGTGTACATTTATTTAATGTTTTTGTTCAAAATGTTGTGCATGTTATTCAATATCTTCACATTAAACTGTGTGATGTCATATAAATCACTTCATATCGTCAGAGCTGTTTCTTTATCATCTTATGTTGAGACACTAAATATAAGAGTAGAAGACGAGAAAGGGGAACATTAACCCTTCTGCAGTCAAAACTACGGTCAACCTTTAATAAACATCACTTCCTGTTCTGGCTCCTCCTCTTCCCTTTTGCATTGGAACTGAACGGGAGAGGTAGTTTGACTTCTGATAAACTTTTCACTGACACTTTTTTGATGATAAGTGTTTTTATTGTCATATTTAATTTGGGTATTGTTAAAGAACATGTACATTTATCATTTGCCAATTATATAATTACATTTCCTATAAATTCTATATTATGATTACAATGACAGAAATAACAGATTATGTCACACAATGTTAAATCAAAGTCCAGTTTAGATTTTGAGACGAAGTTTGAACAGTCAGACCCAAATTCTCTGACAAGGGGACAATTGAAGAAAAGATGATGAATTGATTTAGTTGGTGAGGAATATATTATGCAAGATTCTTAAGTGTAATTCTTTACCTTTGTTACAGATACATGTACAGTATATGGTAAGAGCCAAGCTTTTTTCCAATCAATCTCTTCTAGTAAGGAATTCCAAAATAAAAGTCCCTCTAGGGAAGTTTTCCTGACCGAAACACATTTCTTATCATTTGTGACCCAGTCTGTGAAAACCTAGCCAAAGTAATGTTGTTTGTGTTTGATTCACTGTTTTCTACACAAAATCATCCATAAAGTAAAGAACATTCTGTGCAAATATATCCTTGATATCTTTAATATTGACTGAGTACAGCCATGTCAAAGATTTGAAAATGTTTTTGAGAAATTCTAATGTAAAATCAAGCTTATTTATTAACTGCAACACATTTGAACTGTAATAACCCCATTATTACCACATTATAGCGGAGATTCTCCCAGTTTCAGTGATATAGGACACATTTATGGGATAAAGGTTTTGTAAAACAGGTCTATTTATTATGATGTCAAAAAGCACAAAAACACTGAAACGAGCTTGGACTGGAACGACTTGCATAACTTTATTAGTAAAATGAAATATCAGTAGAAAATCTCTTTTAGATGTAAATCCAGGACGAGAAGGAAAAACAAAAGCCCAAGTTAACAGGTCAGTCTCAAACTGTACTTGTAGGTGTGAATCTTCACATAAAATACAAACATATACAATTAACCTTACTTGTTGATCAAATGTAAAATGAATAAGTGCTTATTACATCCGAGATGAAACGACACATCCCAGATGACTTCATGTAATCATGATCTGGCTGATCGGGTTCTTCGAACACACCTGATGATCAGTATCGCTGGATTGAGTTATCTGAGATTATTGTGTGTTCATGTGTTATATGTATGGATAGTAGAAACATTGATTGGCTATTGGCTGCTCACCATGGCCAAAGAGCAAATTGCTCAAAAGGTTATGTGGAATATGAAAGTTTGATTAAAACGCACCTCAAAGTCTGCAAAAGCCAGGAGAAATTAAATGTGTAATGGTGACCATGTTAGATGTTTCTGTCACTTATTACAGTTTATATTTTTGTATTGTAATAAATTCATAATTACTTATTCATCTTTCACATCAGAGCCACCACAGGACCCACTAGAACAAGTCAAAGTGAAATAGAAGAATATTCTAGTAAATGGTCATCTTTACTGCTGTCCCCAGTCTCTTATAAAAGACCCTGTTAAACGACTGTTCATCTGTTTATAACAGAAACAAAGAAAAACACTGAACAAAAAAGGTCCTGCAACAAAAGATTATTATTCTTACCACATTGGCAGATGATTTTACTTGTTTTAAGAAAAAACTCACTTCATTTTGATTTATTTTCCAGAAAACAAGACTTTTTTTCTTATTTAAAAATTACTTATGTAATTTGACTTATTTAGTAAAAGCATCTTGATTTAAGATTTAGATATTTAGACTGGAAACAAGTAAGAAAAGCATGTTTGCAGTGTTGTTATATTTCTCTTCTAAAGGCGTCTCTTCTTTAGCTAAATCTAAATACAGATCATCTATTTCGTTTCACAGATTAGATCAATTCCCCAGAGTTTCTTTGGACAGGAACTTGTGTAAGTCATTGAGAATGTCTGGACATCTTTGGGAATTATCCACTTTAAGTTCTTGACCTCGACGCACTGCCAAATGTCAAACTTTAAACTACACAACCTCCATCTCTGGACATGGATCATAGATTCATCCTCCAGTACTGAAGCAGTTTTAACACAAATCAGAAAGTAGCATAATGTTAAATTTACTTTACATCTGTCTGTGTTTCCAAGTAAAGAGATTGAGATGAATCTGTGATGGGATGAAGGCCAATAACCAATCGGAGTATATCTGAGAACATCTGAACTGCATTAGCAGATAAGAGCCTAAAGTTAACTCCAAACTCACACATGACAGCATTATTTGTCCAAGAATATTCCTTACTGTGTGAATGTAAAAAACAGCAAACCTCAGAAACCTGTAAATCATCACAGATCAACTCAAAGACTGTAGATGTCCCGTTCCTCAGAGGGAATCTGTCCTTAGAGTCCTGGGGCTTCATCCTAACATTAAATATGCCTCCAGGTCTAACAGTACGAGACTAAGACCATAAAACACTGCAAATAATACATTTCGTATTGTCTGTGTTTAAAGTTATTATAATCCATCTACCTTCACCAGAATAAATCTAATGTTTCAATGTATGTAGGGAAACAGCGACCCCTGCTGAAGGGCTTGATCCATGACAGAAACATGCAGAATCAGCCCATTGAGATTTCCCAAACTCTGAGACCCAAGAGTGTGTTGAAAACATTATTTGAGCCTTCTGTGTTTAATAAAAAGAACAAGTGCCTTCCGTTTATCAATATCCCTTAACCCTCTGACAGGCAGCACCTCAGGAAACACAGTCTTTAGTCTCTTGTAGGAGACGCCAGAAATAATTAACCATTTCATTCTGTTATCATTATCATAGTTGAGTCTGTTGTGGGTCACATGACTTGGTTCACAGAAAGCTTGTTTTGTCAGTTTGACCTAAAGCCAACTCGTCCACAGTACAAATCTGGTTCCAGAGCCGGGGCTCTTAGGGAAAGATCCTTACAGACCCTCCTGGCCTCAGGCTCCCTCTCAATCTCTGTATTTTGAGTTAAACAGTTGTGCAAATGTTAATATTCACATGTAAATCTGATATTACATTTTTTTTTTCGCTTTGGTACTATTTTCAGGTGTACATTTTCAAAACTCTTAGTACAAAAATCCAAACTGCTCACACTTGTAACACAGCTAGTTATTCTTTCCAAACCTGATCTCAAGCTTTCATTCTGTTGCACATATCTTCAGTCCACATAATAATTTTTTCAAACACAAGATTATTATAATATGTAATGAGAACATTTGGTTTAATCACCGAAAGACAACAGTGTGATCTTCTTTCAGTTTAGTACTTTAAACAATTAGTTCATCCAACAGCAAACAATACAAGATATATGTTTCAAATCTCCCTCGTTGCTGAATTATCTACAGTATCTACAGTAACACAGGCTATATATGCCTCATTAGAAAATACACTTACATTACCTAACTTATGTAATTGAATCCATCATGTTTGTAATAGTATTCAGTGTGTTATCAAAAGGTGTGATAAAGTTACGACATGGCCATGAGGTTCTGGGCTATAGATCAGAGTTTGCTGCCAATACAATAAAAGTTCTCACTGTACCATATGATGGATCTATACTGTAGTTGAGCTTTATAAGGGTGAGTTACAGTAATGTGTCTCTACCATGGTCATCTGTTTACAGTATCATACGGCATACATACTGTAATGTAAAATGCTATATTTGATACCATCTGTCTCCCTTCTTCTGATTTCTGATCAGTCTGATGTTACACCGTCATTAACTATTTCTACTCCCATAAACTCTATTCCGCTCTTTTCACAAATTGCAAATATTTCTGTCCCACCTCTGTCCCATATTTCTGTCAATTGGACATTTTGTCCCCATAATGTAGAGTTTACCAGGCCACACACACACCCACACACACACACACACACACACACACACACACACACACACACACACACACACACTTTTAATCACACACACACTTTATAATCTAAGATCGCTTATAATGTATAAACAAATATGGTTATCCATATCGGAAATTGCAAACAAAGTAGAAACTATGTCTATATAATCAATATCTATAGAAATCTATAGGTGTACCAAATTATTAATTGACTAACCATTAAGATTAGATTAAATAACAGATAAATGTATTAAACTGAACGAGAAGAGATGCAAATCAAAAGTGTGATAGTAAGAGCTTTATGAAAGGCAGTTACTGTGAATGAAACATTTATAAAGATGAAACACTTATTTTGTGTAGTGAAAAGGATACTATGTGGTTTTGTGTATTGTACTAACACAATTGAAAATATGCTGAAATGTTTGAAAAAAGTGCACTTTTGATGATCTGTTGTGATGATAGCACTATGAGTTTAGAAAATGCACACCTTGCTTGTGAAAATAGTACCAAAGCGAGTAAAAAAAAAACTGTATAATGCTTGGTTGACTACATCTTTGCATAGGTGTTTTCTTGCTGGGTTTCACAGGCTGAGATCAAGCCACTGGTTTCTTTTTAATCAACTCAAAACTTTACAACATTCTTCCAGCTTCTCTCTATATCTAGACACAGGCAGTCTCATCTCATTAACAGCTTTTCTCCTTCACTCTCAACAGCTGTGCTTCCACCGCTGAGGAACCTGGTAACTGTAGTCCAGGACCGGGCGGCCATCTTGGTTTGTAGTCCCCAAGGCTGCAACCACACACATCCCTTCCCTCTAATGATGCCACAATTCTTACAGACCCTTTCACAATCATGTCAGTAGCTGTGTCCCAATTCGGGGGCTGCATCCTTCAAAGGCTGCATTTGAAGGCCGATTGCGTCACCGCAGCGCGACGAAGACTGTCTCAATTCGAAGGGGCCTTCAAATGCAGCCTGCCGTCCGTGTTGCCAAGTCCGCGGTTTTCCAGCCGAATTAGGCTACTTTTAAGTTGTTGCCGCGGGTGAAAAATTATTTTTCAAGTGGATCCTTCGCAGTGAATTCCTCTGCCCATCCTGCGGCCGAGGAACACTTATAAAGCAGTGGCTGAGGAGGAGCAACTCCAGCAACTCCAGTTCAGCAGTGGATGACCAAGATGAGGAGCAACTCCAGTTCAGCAGTGGAAGACATATACAATTAACTTTACTTGTTGATCAAATGTAAAATTAATAAGTGCTTATTACATCCGAGATGAAACGACACATCCCAGATGACTTCATGTAATCATGATCTGGCTGATCGGGTTCTTCGAACACACCTGATGATCAGTATCGCTGGATTGAGTTATCTGAGATTATTGTGTGTTCATGTGTTATATGTATGGATAGTAGAAACATTGATTGGCTATTGGCTGCTCACCATGGCCAAAGAGCAAATTGCTCAAAAGGTTATGTGGAATATGAAAGTTTGATTAAAACGCACCTCAAAGTCTGCAAAAGCCAGGAGAAATTAAATGTGTAATGGTGACCATGTTAGATGTTTCTGTCACTTATTACAGTTTATATTTTTGCCTTGTAATAATTTCATAATTACTTTATCATCTTTCACATCCGAGCCACCACAGGACCCACTAGAACAAGTCAAAGTGAAATAGAAGAATATTCTAGTAAATGGTCATCTTTACTGCTGTCCCCAGTCTCTTATAAAAGACCCTGTTAAACGACTGTTCATCTGTTTATAACAGAAACAAAGAAAAACACTGAACAAAAAAAGGTCCTGCAACAAAAGATTATTATTCTTACCACATTGGCAGATCATTTTACTGGTTTTAAGCAAAAACTCACTTCATTTAGATTTTTTTTCCCAGAAAACAAGACATAATATCTTATGTAATTTGACTTATTTAGTAAAAGCATCTCGATTTAAGATTTAGATATTTAGACTGGAAACAAGTAGGAAAAGCATGTTTACAGTGTTGTTATATATATGTATATATATATATATATATATGTATATATATATATATATATATATATATATATATATATATATATATATATATATATATATATATATATATATATATATATGTATATATATATATATATATATATATATATATATATATATATATATGTATAAATCTAATGTTTCAATGTATGTAGGGAAACAGCGACCCCTGCTGAAGGGCTTGATCCATGACAGAAACATGCAGAATCAGCCCATTGAGATTTCCCAAACTCTGAGACACAAGAGTGTGTTGAAAACATTATTTGAGCCTTCTGTGTTTAATAAAAAGAACAAGTGCCTTCCGTTTATCAATATCCCTTAACCCTCTGACAGGCAGCACCTCAGGAAACACAGTCTTTAGTCTCTTGTAGGAGACGCCAGAAATAATTAACCATTTCATTCTGTTATCATTATCATAGTTGAGTCTGTTGTGGGTCACATGACTTGGTTCACAGAAAGCTTGTTTTGTCAGTTTGACCTAAAGCCAACTCGTCCACAGTACAAATCTGGTTCCAGAGCCGGGGCTCTTAGGGAAAGATCCTTACAGACCCTCCTGGCCTCAGGCTCCCTCTCAATCTCTGTATTTTGAGTTAAACAGTTGTGCAAATGTTAATATTCACATTCAAAACTGATATTATTATGCTTGGTTGACTACATCTTTGCACAGGTGTTTTCTTGCTGGGTTTCACAGGCTGAGATCAAGCCACTGGTTTCTTTTTAATCAACTCAAAACTTTACAAACACTCTTCCAGCTTCTCTCTATATCCAGACACAGGCAGTCTCATCTCATTAACAGCTTTTCTCATTCACTCTCAACAGCTGTGCTTCCACTGCTGAGGAACCTGGTAACTGTAGTCCAGGACCGGGCGGCCATCTTGGTTTGTAGTCCCCAAGGCTGAAACCACACACATCCCTTCCCTCTAATGATGCCACAATTCTTACAGACCCTTTCACAATCACGTCAGTGAACCTCCGGCTATCCACAGAGCAGCGTATCTGCATCTTACCCTCGCACCGGAGACTTCTCAGTGCAGTAACAACCTGAAATACGAAAGATATAAGTTAAGAGATATAACTTTCACATATTTACACAGTTGATAACGTTATTGATTATGTCCGCTCTGTCAAGATTTTAGTTCATTTTACATCATACCATTTTAGACTGAACTGATGAAATATATCACATATAAATATGTAAGAAATAGAAAAGGCAAAACAAGAGTATAGAATGCATGTTCATTGATTTAATGTTATTCCCTCTATAATTTATATGGACATTTTATATTATAGTCTATTTTATATCAAGTATTCTCATGTTACATGGCAAATTTCACATCCATTAATGCAAGTGTTTTGAAACGTCTGTTTATTTGACAAATGCTGACAAATACATCTAACCAACATTATCTGCAATAAAGACAGCAAACACTGTTATTCTACAAAATAAGCTGTGAAAATTCTATTCTATAAAATAATTTTTGTTTGTTTATTAACACAGACAACATATACTGTAATATGTATCACTTTCAGCAGTGTTTCATGTAATGTCAGGGTTTTCTGTTAAATGACACTGGGATATTGCATTTATACCACTGTATATGGGGATGGGGAGACTTTAGATTTGGGTAGGCGGAAATTACATAATAAAAAGGTAATATTCCTCCCTTCAGATCCATCTGAATAAATCTTGCACAAATGATACAGACAAGATTCTTTTATTTTCCAGTATTTGCTACCATCTAGTGGAAACAGCCCAAACGGCCTGAGATATACGCTTTCAAAAATGAATTTATAACCAAAAAATTGAAAAGCGCCTCTTTTGGGGGGGTTATTACATCTCAGAGAACAAATACTTACATGTTTATCACTTTTAGCAGTGGTTTATGTAAATTCAAAGGGTTTCCTGTAAAATGACATCCAAATATGTATTTAGAGACAGGGCTGGACTGGTAATCTGGCATATCGGGCATTTTCCCGGTGGGCCGACGCACTTTGGGGCCAATACAAGGTTATTTATTTATTATTTATTTTTTTGCCACGGACTGGCCCATCATGCAGGGACAGCGGCCCATTGGTTTGTCTTCTGAATTGACAGGCCAAAGCGAGAGGGACCTTCCCTCCTCCATAGACTGTGTCCATATTAGGCGCTGTTTAAAAATGTGGGCGCATGAAACTGCAAACGGCGAATATCCGCAACAGCGCTGCCGCCGACGAACATGCGCTGCGTTTCTGCTGCTCTATGAAGTGATGAACCGGCACTTTGACTCCGAGTGTTGTTTTATACAATCGTGTGATATGGGAACATTAAAGGTTCTGTGGTGAATCAGCTGAAAACAGCCGAGACCATGTAAATACATCACGAGGTAAATTGGAAAACAGCAATACACACAACTACAAACTTGTCACTCTAGCACAACCAAATGCAATAGTTTATTATTATTTATTTATTTATTTATTTTCGAAACCATATACCTATGGTAATGGGGAGCATGATTTTACCTGTGACTATGCCCACAGTTAAATGAAACTGACCTACAGTTAAACTCAGTTAAAATGTCATTACACGCTAAAAAAAAAGGTTCTATATGGCACCAAAAATGGTTCTTGGCTCGTAATCATAGGGGAACGTTTTTTAGTGCTATAGCACCAATTTTGGTGCTTCAGAGGTTCTTCACCAGTTCTTTGACTAAGGTGCTATATAGCACCTCTGAAGAACCACTGAAGCACCAAAATTGGTGCTATATAACACTAAAAAAAACATTTTTGGTGCCATATAGAACCTTTTTTTTTTGAGTGTAGAGTAATTAAATTATAATTCAACAAAACAGCTTTAAAGCCTGGATCCCATGCATTAAAGGGTCAGTTCACCCAAAAATGAAAATTATGTCATCATTTACTCACCCTCAAGTTGTTCCAAACCTGTATGAGTTTCTTTGTTCTGCTGAACACAAAAGAAGATATTTTGAAGAATGTTTGTAACAAAGCAGATAGAGCAACTATTGACTACCATAGTAGGAAAAAAAATACTATGGTTGTCAATAGTTGCTCTATCTGCTTTGTTACAAACATTCTTCAAAATATCTTCTTTTATGTTTCACGGAAGAGAGAAAGTCATACAGGTTTGGAACGACATGAGAGTGAGTAAATGATGACAGATTTTAAAAGCAGTAAATTCACTTTAATGTATCCTAGCTCAAAATCAGTGGTTTACTGTCAAGTGCATTTCTGTGTGACAAAAGTGCAATATTACGTTTGTTATCTGCATTTGCAGTAAATTCGATAATATCCATCATTAGTTGTCCCTGTCCTAGATTTATTTATTTATTCCAATTTAAGGCCCTAACCCCAGTTAAAACATTCAAGAGGAACTCATGGGCCGGATGGGCTGGATTTGCCAGGGCCGAATTTTAGCCCCAGTCCAGCCCTGTTTAGAGACCACTGTATGTGTGTATGGGATGCTTTTCAATTTGGGTCGGCCAAATCCAGGCGGAAATGGTCCCAGAGATTAATTTGGTTTTATTTGATAAATCTGAAGTGCCATATGCAAAGAAGGCATTCTTCAGTTCCCAGATATCATGAAATAATACACTTACAGAGTCAGCCTATAGACCCGCGATCAGGCAAAAGCATGTCGTGGACCTCCTGTTCCTATTCATGTCAAGCACAGCATTCAAGAGCCAAAACAGCACATGGAGTGTGAGCCTGAAGACTGACGACTCTCTAAAGTGGACACCAGACATTTGGATGTCGCATCTACGATCACTGGATTATTGTTCTGTGCCTTCCAGTTATTGCACTCTGGGAGAAAACATGACGTTTTGATTGAACTGAGGGCTGCACATGGTGTGGAGAAGATAAACTAGCTGTGTGTTTAGAGTGGTTTAAGATCGCTGGCTTTGCTCCATTTGCTGTATCCGTCAACACTGGACCTGACACAGTCCACTATGTTTCTGTACTGAAGCAAAAGCTCATATTATAGTCATGTAGTGCGACTGATAACTGGCTATAACTGGCACTGTCATTGTGTTAAACACAGGCATCCTGTACACACAAGTTAAAGCAAAATGTTATTTGTCCCAAAACAAACCCCATCTGTTTAAATCTACAGAACCTGTGAAGGACACCTCAAGCAATCATCAGGAAGAGTGTGAGGTTTCACATGATATGTGTCAGTGTCCACTGGGAAAAGAGTTAAGATCTGTAACACACATCCACACATGCCAGACAAGCTTCACCACCGTTTGAGCACAGAGAGTTTGAATACCTGAAGATAGACTTCTGGAACAAGTGATGGCAATGAAGGTTAACTTAACCATCTCTTTCACATTTTCATTCTTAGCCTTTAAATATGAATACAGTTTTAATCTTGTTTATTGTTTGACAGGTGGAAGAGGTGAAGAAACTGTGGCATGAACTCATCAGGGTCCAAAATGGATCTCATTCTGCAACTTCACACAGAAATAATGATCCGTAGTATATCATGTCATGGCTGCACATTCCCAATACAGTGATTTATGATTTTGCCTGAGGACTGGCTACTCATGGAAATACTGTATAAGATATGAGGGAAGACTACACCTGCTGAAAACATCTAATGCTAATGAAGGGAGGGTCACAGGAAGTCTTCCATGGAGGATCAAGGCAAAGGGAACTCCTGAAGTAAACGGCGTCCCTTTACAGGATCAGCTGAAGCTCTTTGAGAAACAGCATGAGGGAAATATCAAGGATGAGAAAGACGTGCTAAGGAGGATTGAGCTTGTTCCTGAACTTGCTGGCTGTTGATCGACTACATTGAAACGAGTGGTGTAAACCAGCGGTTCTCTAGTCTTGTGTAGCCAGAGCTTCAGTCTGACGGCAGAAGGTTTGGACTCTATCGCAGCTTTCATTGGTCGAGGACCACCCAAGATGTAACGCAACCAATCACAGTTCGTTTTGTTCCGTGTCATGTTTAGGGGCGTGACAATGTAAAGTCAATGTACCTGCAATAACAGACCGGCGTGCATCTATAAATAATTAATTCCTGAACGTTGTGCAAGTTTACTGAAACAATGGAGCCGCGAACCTCACATACTTTTGAAAATCCAGCGTTTAGTGGATCCTGGTAAGCGCTCAGTGTCACAGGCGTAAACACGATGACGTTCTTCCTCCACGAGGGAGTTTTTTTTGGAGTCGAGGTTTCCAGGCGGACCGTTGAAGAACGCAACACACACGTCTCGCTGAACATCCTGTAGACTTCACCCAATCAGATGACGACTTCTAAACTCCTGAAGTGTTTCCAGATATGTGTGCCGTATGCATCAGACGTTCAGACAGCGGGCCGTGACTTCTGAGGCTGAGACTAGAGTTTCTCAAACTGGCCACCAGATGGCGCTAGAGGGGCCGCACAGAACTTCTAAAATCTAGATTAGAAAATAAATTTTTTAAAATGTAGTTAATACCTAGTTAACTGAGGTTCGGGAGTGGGGCCACACCTCAACCAATCACCTGACTTCTCAAAACCTTCTTATATTGGGCCGCCCCTTACAGTACTGGTTCTCTCGTTCTCTTGAACCCTCCCTTCCCCTCCCTCTCTCATCCGGTCAATCTTTACCATCCCCTGTTCTCTTCCCTTCCAGGTTGTATCAGGGGGTCCTAATCTCTCGGCCTACATTTAACTGAGATGATGCCTCACTCTGAGTCTCCCGGTCACCAACACCAGACGCCCAGATCAGCCTGACTATCATCCCCTTCTCTCTCCCCCTTCATCCTCTCCCTATTCATCCCAAACTTCTTCAATAAATAACTCTCCAACATTCATGGTTGTGACATGGTCCTTGGTCATGAACTGTATATAAAACAGGATTGTCAACCCTTAAACTATGATGTACATAAAATTAGAAATATTTTAAAAAGTAATATCTTCATCTCCCTGCACTGGCTACCGCTCGCTGCTCGCATCAAGTTTAAGGCGCTGACGCTTGCCTACAGAGCCACCACGCGCTCAGCTCCTGCTTACTTTGACTCGACTCTACGAGTCCACACCCCCACCAGAAGCCTTCGTTCAGCTGAGGAGAGACGGCTTGTGGTTCCATCACAGAGAGGCAAAAAATACCTTTCCAGAACATTTACATACAATCTTCCCACCACCATCCGAAACGCAGAATCATTGACAACGTTCAAAAGTCAATTAAAAACTCAGCTCTTCCGTGAGCACTTAACCTCATAAAAAAATTATTTAAAAAAACTTTCCTTTCCTCTTTCTCCTCCTCTTTCTCTCCCTACGCTAGCCTGTGCTACACTGAGCAATGTACACGGTCTCAGTATATCAGGCACTTTTTGCGCTTACTCGACTCTTCATGACCAATCGCTTATTGTACCCCCAAGTTGTAAGTCGCTTTGGATAAAAGCGTCTGCTAAATGCATAAATGTAAATGTAAATGTAATATGAACAATATGCAGCACACTACACTGAAACATCCCTTGACATACTAATGCACAGAACGGTTAGCCATGCACACGCTGATGAATCCTAAGACTATATACATGGATATGTTTTTAGATAGAGGACGCAGTGTCTCAGCTGGTGAGGTTACTAGAGAAGAGCCTAGCGTGACAAAAATGAAACTGTGTAAATTTGAGGACTCAAATATGGCTTTAAGGAATACAGTGACACAGACCACAGATTCTGTTGAAGCGCTGAGACCATTGTGTCTGTATCTGTTTTGGTGTCTTTGGTGACAGATTATGAGAAGGCCATGGAACCTGAAGATTGTGTCTTGTGTCCTCGCCTACGTAACTCTGAGATTTTGTCCAACCTAAAAAATGACCTCAATAGGTCACCGTGGGCCGAGTGAACTCACATTTCGCCATGTTCACTGTGAGCTGAGCCTCAAACACTTAAACAGAGACCAAGTTCGGGACAGATGTTCCTCCCATGAATCGATATACACTACCAAATCCCAAACTGCCAGCATTCCTGGAATATCTTTCAATTGAAAAGCGTTTGGAATGGGTTAATTTAATTCAGGAATACTCGTCTTTGTTTTCCAATGTACCTACTCAGACTCGCATTGTACAACATGACATTGATGTGGGAGATTTTCCTCCAATACGTCAGCATTTTTACTGAGTGAAAAACAAATCAAGCATTCTGCGTTAGTTCAGGCAGGCCCCGTAGTGAAGCTCCCATATCAGCTGATTGGCACAATTCAGTTTCACTGCACAATTGGCAGTGAAAGGAACTCTTAATGCTTCACCAAGACATGTTGGACAATTTCATGCTCCCAAATTTGTGGGAACAGTTTGGGGACGGCCCCTTCCACCGCAGGAACTTTCCCCAGGAACTAGGAACTTTGGGGTGGTACTCTGTGTGTTTCAACTGCAGGAACCGGGGTCTGAATGATGTTCCGGGTAAAAATGTCCTGCTCCGAAAGTCCCTGCTCGCAAGGTAGTACTTTTTGAACATGCTGATTGGTTGAGTTCACGCAGCATTTTATTTCAACTGCCATTTTTAAAAGTCATTTGCGAGGTGTGTTCTTGCTTTCTGTAAATATTTTGTTTGCATTTATTGAGCATATGTGCAGAGGAGGACATCCAGCGGGAACTGGAAACGGCGACCCGCAATGAAAAATATCGTGAGTAATGTTATTATGGATTGCATCAACTTATTTTTGCCACCTTTGTGTGTTTTAGATATGTGACTACTATCGAAGGCGTCGTGTTTCGCCATCGGATTGGGTACACAATAGAACAACGCAATGATGGGACAGCGCGGTTCCAACTTTCACCGAAGCACTTGTTGGTACGCCGATCGAAACCGCTCCTGTTGTTATGATCCTTTAATTCCTTGTAATCTTGTTTTAATGTTTTTAACTTCTCTCTGCACTGTTTTCCAGTGTGAACGATGCCCAGCTCGCATAACCGAACCGCGCTGTCCCACCTTTCCGTTGTTCTAATGTGTACCCAAACCGATGGCGAAACACGATGCATTCGATAGTAGTCACATATCTAAAACACACAAAGGTGGCAAAAATAAGTTGATGCAATCTATAATAACATTATTCACAACTCTGTTTTTTTTTATGTATTAGTTTCTTACCTTGCTCTTTCTGTCCGATGGCGTGCGTTCGTCTCAGCCGTCTCACAGTCAATGTCTGTAATAGCTGATAATAACATACATTGTCTTACTTTAAATCTGGGTTTACGAGCTTTCAGAATACGTACAGAATATCTTTAGTAAACCAATACATAACCAGCAAAAGCAGCGCTGCTTGCATCTCCTCCACTTGTTATTGTTGCAGACAGTATCGCACTAAAGTGATGACTGTCCGTCTCTGACTGGGAGGACCAGTCACGCGCAGTCCTACATCTCTGGACTAATTTGCTAATCTTCACGGTACTTTAGACCGCAGTGGAAACGCAGACAGTAGCAGGTCTGGGGGAAAATAAGTTCCTGGGACAAATTGTTCCGGGTAATTTCGGTGGAAAAGGGGCTATGGATGAGCGAGTTTGGTGTGGAGGAATTGGACTGGCTGGCACAGAGTCCTGACCTCAACCCGATAGAACAGCTTTGGGATGAATTAGAGCGGAGACTGAGAGCCAGGCCTTCTCGTCCAACATCACAAATGCGCTCCTAGAAGAATCCCCATAAACACACTCCTAAACCAACATGACATCGTGACTTTGCGTAAACATACACGCCACTTTCTAAAGCCAAATGGCGTGTTATCTGTACGCATTTTGAGCTAGCCGCATGTATGTGTATGCCGTGTGATTCCGTGTGTATGTCTACGCCGTGTGATTCCGCGTGAATGTGTATGCCATGTGATTCCGCGTGAATGTAAATGGATTTATAAACATACTAAATGATGCTTTTTTGAAAATGTAAAAATGCAGAATGTTTCTTGTGATGGGTAGGTTTAGGGGCAGGGGCAGTGTGTGTGTGTGTATGCGTGTGTGTGTGTGTGTGTGATGGGTAGGTTTAGGGGCAGGGGCAGTGTGTGTGTGTATGCGTGTGTGTGTGTGTGATGGGTAGGTTTAGGGGTAGGAGCAGTGTAGGGGGATAGAATGAAACGGCGTTGATAAACACGCTAAAAAGCGATTATGCGTCTTGATAGCACGCCAAAATGGCATAGCGAATTGGCGTGTCATACATATGCTATTTCATGAGATCAGTCTGCCTAAACCTTGAGGAAAGCCTTCCTAGAAGAGCAGAAGCTGTTAGAGCTGCAAAGGGTGGGCCGACTCAATATTAAACCTTACGGATTAAGAATGGGATGGCATTAAAGCTCATGGAAAGGCAGGCGTTACAACACTTTTAGCAATATAGTGTATTTTCGTATTTAACAGAAAAACTTCATATCAAGTGTAAACTACTTTCTAACTCCCAAATCTTGCTTTGACATCAAGCCTTAAAAACACTAGATACCGCTTCAGTGATGAGGAGATCAGGTGCAGGTGATAACGAAGTACATACAGGTGAGAATCAAGGAGGGTGCTGGGAAGTGTAGTGCAGACATGATGGATCTGTAACAACAATATTTTGTACACATATTTTTTGTGAGGTGCTCTGGAAATATGTAAAAAATGTTAAATGAAAACGGTGTTGTTTTTCTGTCACACAACAAACCTGTTATTCCTGCATTTGAACAAAGAGGTTATCTGGAACAGAAACTGTGCAGAAATGAAAGTTAAACAGGAGCAGGAATGTGTGTGTGGGAGGCAACTTGTCTACATTATAAACGAAATGTATAAAAGATTATGTCCACATATGTACTTGTCTTTACAAGTCTTGAATGGTGTTAAAACAAGAAGGAAGCAGGTCGTGACTATTGGCAGAAAATGCTTGATAGATTGTATGGTTATACGTGAATAATGAAACAATGAATGCAAACAGATCAGATTCTTGAACTGGCTCAACGTAATCAGTCAGAACGCAAACGTCATCAGTAATTAATGAGAGAACTGTAAAGAGCATATTTGTGGCATGGCATGAGTGAACACCCTCCTGGATTTTGCCATGGCCAACACTAGTGACACACAACAGGCTCGCCACACCCCGTTCATCATATAATAACCTGTGGTGTGTTCAGATCTGTGCAAACTGAAGAGTGTGTATGATGTGTGTGCCGTCTGCTTACACTGATCTGACACCAGGAGAAACCTGCTCTGAACATCAAGGTATGTGTGTCTTCATGCAATGACTTTGAGTTAGTCCATTTTAGGTAACACTTTAGTTTAGGGTCTATTTCTCACTGTGAACTAGATGTAATCATCATCATGGTTTGAGTATGACAAACTTAAATTAAACAAATTAGTTCAGTTAAATAAACTGTTATGAGTATTTCTTTTGAGTTCACAGCACTGACATATTTCTAGTGAACTGAACTGGTTCATTGTTTTGAGTTGTATGAACTCATTTCCTTTCATTTAGACTTAAGTTTAACTGAAACTGGGCTGGGATTTTTTATTTCCCAGCTTGCTTTACCCATGTCACTCAAAAGGGAGAGTAAATGCTAAAAATAAGTGTTATTTATATCTACCGGTATTAGCTAACTCAGTAAGTTAGGAGCAATTAACATGCATGAGTACTACAATAAAATTGGCAACATCATAACTCCAATAATGTAATGTAACGGATTGCCTCAAAATTTTTGAGTTAGCCCAACTTATTCAGGTTTACAGTGTATCACTAGGATATTGGCTGTTTATTCATACTTATAAAGCACACACTAATGCATTATTCTGCATGACTATATTCTACATCCCATAATCCACACAATACCTGAACTTAAAAAGTGTGACCACATTTTATGTTGACAGTTTGCCATACGGTATCTACAGTGATATAAAGAATAATTTCGGTAAGTGTTTGTGCTTGTTATTGTTTTAAACATTGTTGTGCTGATGTACCTTTAACTATCTTCATAATAGAACATGGTTTATCAAATCTTATTAAGTAACTGCATGGAAATACAGTAATTCCAGGTCTTGAGCACATTTAGTTCACTAAATTATTTCTGTTATTTCAAAGACCCTTACAGACTACTGTAAAAACCACTGTAAAACACAGACACTGACCAAACATGACAAATTTCTTTAATATTCATGGAATCCATACTCACTCTCTCTCTCTCTCTCTCTCTCTCTCTCTCTCTGACACACACACACACACACACACACATTAAAAGTGAATGTGTTGAATCTCAGCTAACCGATAAAAAACATATTAAATAAATTGAGTGTGTGTGTGTGTTTACAGTAAACTTCACAAACAACAACAAAACATCTTCCTCGTAATGACACCTGGAGGTGGAGGAGGATGTGGAGGAGGTGGAGGAGGATGTGGAGGAGGTGGAGGAGGATGTGGATGTGGAGGAGGAGGATGTGGAGGAGGAGGATGTGGAGGAGGAGGATGTGAAGGAGGCGGAGGATGTGGAGGAGGAGGATATGGAGGCGGAGGATGTGGAGGAGGAGAATGTGGAGGAGGAGGATGTGGAGGAGGAGGAGGATGTGGAGGAGGCGGAGGATGTGGAGAAGGAGGATATAGAAGCGGATGTGAAGTAGGAGGAGGATGTGGAGGAGGAGGATGTAGAAGAGGAGGAGGTGGAGGAGGATGTAGAAGTGGAGGAGGATGTGGCGGAGGAGGATGTAGAAGAGGAGGACGAGGAGGTGGTGGTGGACGAGGAGGTGGAGGAGGATTTGGAGGGGGATGTAGAAGAGGAAGAGGTGGAGGAGGATGTAGAAGTGGAGGAGGATGTAGAATAGGAGGAGGTGGTGGTGGAGGAGGAGGAGGATGGGGAGGTGGAGGTGGTGGTGGTGGTGGAGGAGGAGGATGGGGAGGAGGAGGTGGAGGTGGTGGTGGAGGAGGTGGTGGGGGAGGATGTTGGAGGAGGAGATAGGAGGAGAAGCTAGGAGGAGGAGGAGGTGGAGGAGGTTGGAGGAGGAGATAGGAGGAGGTTGGATTAGGAGGTGGAGGAGGGAGGAGGAGGATTGCAATCCTTATCAATAAACTACACACACTTCTGAAAGGCTATTGTGAGGGTCACACAATGTTAACTCAAAGTCAAGTTTAGATTTTGAGTCAAAGAATTTTGAACGGTCAGAACAAAAATCTTTGACAAGACATTTCTTATAATTTGTGACCGAGTCTGTGAAAACCCAGTGTAACGACTGAGACAAATCAGACAATTATTTGTTATGTTTAACAAATATTCTTTAAACTCACGCTGGGGCTATGGAACCATTCCCCAAAATACCACTTAGGGCAAGAAGGACCTCAGTTACCAGGGCTTCCATCAGATAAGACTCGGTTTATTGCTTGAAAGAATGTGAAAAGCACGGGCTATAGGAAAGACCCATAACCTTTAAAACAGACGTTCCTGCATTAATTTAAAGACAAACTGATCTATAAATTAACATGCATCTCAGGACATTGTGTGTATGATTATTACTGTCTTGTTTAGTGTCTCTTGTATCATATTTTGTTTGTATGCCTGTTTTATGATAGAAGCAACAGTTAATGTAACCTCAGCTATACCTTGTTTGGTGTCTACAGAGTTGTACTTTGAAGATCTGAATGATTGTGTATATGATATGTTGATACCTGTGCAACATATTAGTATTCCAAGAATCTTTAATGGTTTCTTAATCCAGTTTCATATGCAAACGAGCATGAGACAAAGGATCCTAATACTTTCCCTCCGAAAGCCTAAGTATGATTGGCTCACTGACCCCTAGGAGGAGAGGCAATCCTCAGAAGGCCCCCGCACAGATCCCACTCTCTCTTCCTGCTTCTGGTTTCTGTGTGTGTGTGTGTGTGTGTGTGTGGGACGGGAAACACGGTCCGATCACATGGTCGCGGGCCAACATGCCCTACATCTCAAGCCATGTGCAACTTCCTCGATCATGACGGAGTCGAACTAACCATGAAAGTTCATCATATCATCTTCAGTAAATGCAGAAGAAATTGATTGCAACTTTAACACCATCGACTCACAGAACCATCAAATCAGGAACTTTACGAAACTGCAACGGCACTGCAAGTATCGCATATTTGAACTAAACAGAGGGTTAGGATAAGCAGTAAAATCCTCATAACGAGGTGCTTTGAAAACAAGAAGCTGTTGGATCTTTTTAAGGTTAATGACACTTTTCCATAGCTTCATTTATTTTATTCTGTCACGTTCCAGTTTACCCATGTATGTGTGTTGGGGAAATTCCTAAGGTTTTGTAAAACAGGTCATTTATTATGATGTGCATGTCAAAAAGCACAAAAACATTGAAACAAGCTTGGACTGGAATGACTTGCATAACTTTATGAGTAACATGAAATATCAGTAGAAAATCTCTTATCTGGTTGTATCTGACTACTATTCATGCTACCTGGAATTCCTGGTAATTTCATTGTCTAAAGTTAAGCATGTGTATAAAAAGTCTATTTTTTTCCTGAATTAAATGCTGAAAGGAATCTCAGACATAAATACGTTTTGCTTGAGCTATTATAATGTCATATTAATGTCACGCTCATCATACACAAACCACCTGCCTGAGGAGTACCACTATAGAATTGTGACTGCAAAAATGATGAGCAGATTGTTATTTTAAGTGCATGTTTATTTTAAAATGTCAATTTTTATTTTAAAGTACTTTACATGACATGATTAGATTTTTTACATGATTTTTAAAGTACTTTACATGACACTTGAGTTTGTTAAGAAGTTAATGTGCATGTAATATGTGAGCCGAAGAGAGCACACGTCATGCCTCTCTTCATCAGTCTGCACTGGCTGCCAATAGCTGCTCGCATTAAATTCAAGGCACTGGTGCTCGCCTTCAAAACATCCACTGGCTCTGCACCAATATACCTAAACTCGCTCGTTCAGACTTACACACCCTCCAGGAACTTACGTTCAGCCAGTGAACGACGCCTTGTGGTGCCATACCAAAGAGGCATGAAATCGCTGTCACGGACCTTTTCCTGGACTCTTCCCACCTGGTGGAATGACCTGCCTATCTCAATTTGAGCAGCCGAGTCTGTAGCCATTTTCAAAAAACGTGTAAAGACACATCTTTTCCAGCAACACCTGACCGATTGAGAATAGCACTTATCATTCTATTCATTGTCTGTCTGTCTTATTTATTTAATAAAAAATAAAAAAAATATTCTGTTCTGTGCTACATTAACTGAGACTTGTTACAGCACTTGCATATTGTTGATATTGTTGCCCTTGGACTGCTCTAGCTGCTTCTATTGCCCTCATTTGTAAGTCGCTTTGGATAAAAGCGTCTGCTAAATGACTAAATGTAAATGTAAAATGTAAATGTAATATGCTTTGATAAGCTCAACTTTTTTATAAACACAGCAACTGATTACATGTACTTTCCTGTAGCTCAAACAGTAGAGCGTGGTGCTAGCAACGCCAAGGTCATGGGTTCGATTCCCAGGGAAAGCAAGAACTGACAAAATGTGTACCTTGATTGCAATGTAAGTCACTTTGGATAAAAGCATAAATGTAAATGTAGACATGTATGTAGAAATGTTAAACTAAATGTAGAAATATTTTGTCTTACATGCTTTACATTTTTTATGAACAGTGCAAACAAATGTGCAAAAATCCAACAGACTGAAGGTTCTTCTCAGAACCTACTCATTTTTTCCATGAGTACTTCTTTTCACTTCTCACAGCAGAAATTATTTGTTTGTCATGAAGTACAGTTTTGTAAAATTCATAACATGGTGTGTTGATATTCAAGGTGATAATCAGCTCGCTTTTCATGAGTTCAAAAGAGCATTTGTTCCTTGAGTCACTCCACTTGTTTTTCTTTATGGTGAAAATCCTCTCCACGTAGCCTGTGGATGATGGAATGCTCAGGACAAATTAAACTAAATTCAATTCAATTCAATTCAAATTTATTTGTATAGCGCTTTTCACGATACATATCGTTTCAAAGCAGCTTCACAGAAAATGCATCTACATTACAATTTAAATTGATTTGTACATGTTATGCATTTCAGAATTGCACATATACAAAGCACACAGATTAGCTATCTATCTATTATTAATCAATATAATAACTATGGCACAGAAATAAGAATACATGTTGTTAATCAATAGGTATATAGATGAGCATGAGTGCGTGTTGATGCAATCTGAAGTCCTCGCAGGAGTTGAGTCGTCTCTTCACAGGTGTTGGTCATCTGAAGTCCTTGCAGGAGTTGAGTCGTCTCTTCACAGGTGTTGGTCAACTGAAGTCCTCGCAGGAGTTGGGCCGTCTCTTCACAGGTGATGGTCATCTGAAGTCCTCCAGGAGTTGAGTCGTCTCTTCATAGGTGATGGTCATCTGAAGTCCTCGCAGGAGTTGAGTCGTCTCTTCACAGGTGATGGTCATCTGAAGTCCTGCAGGAGTTGAGTCGTCTCTTCACAGGTGTTGGTCAACTGAAGTCCTCGCAGGAGTTGGGCCGTTTCTTCACAGGTGATGGTCATCTGAAGTCCTCCATGAGTTGAGTCGTCTCTTCACAGGTGATGGTCATCTGAAGTCCTCGCAGGAGTTGAGTCGTCTCTTCACAGGTGATGGTCATCTGAAGTCCTGCAGGAGTTGAGTCGTCTCTTCACAGGTGTTGGTCAACTGAAGTCCTCGCAGGAGTTGAGTTGTCTCTTCACAGGTGATGGTCATCTGAAGTCCTCGCAGGAGTTGAGTCGTCTCTTCACAGGTGATGGTCATCTGAAGTCCTCGCAGGAGTTGAGTCATCTCTTCACAGGTGTTGGTCAACTGAAGTCCTCGCAGGAGTTGAGCCGTCTCTTCACAGGTGTTGGTCAACTGAAGTCCTCGCAGGAGTTGAGTCGTCTCTTCACAGGTGATGGTCATCTGAAGTCCTCACAGGAGTTGAGTCGTCTCTTCACAGGTGTTGGTCATCTGAAGTCCTCCAGGAGTTGAGTCATCTCTTCACAGGTGTTGGTCAACTGAAGTCCTCGCAGGAGTTGAGCCGTCTCTTCACAGGTGTTGGTCATCTGAAGTCCTCGCAGGAGTTGAGTCATCTCTTCACAGGTGTTGGTCAACTGAAGTCCTCGCAGGAGTTGAGCCGTCTCTTCACAGGTGTTGGTCAACTGAAGTCCTCGCAGGAGTTGAGTCGTCTCTTCACAGGTGATGGTCATCTGAAGTCCTCGCAGGAGTTGAGTCGTCTCTTCACAGGTGATGGTCAACTGAAGTCCTCGCAGGAGTTGAGTCGCCTCTTCACAGGTGTTGGTCAACTGAAGTCCTCGCAGGAGTTGAGTCGTCTCTTCACAGGTGTTGGTCAGCTGAAGTCCTCGCAGGAGTTGAGTCGTCTCTTCACAGGTGATGGTCATCTGAAGTCCTCCAGGAGTTGAGTCGTCTCTTCACAGGTGTTGGTCATCTGAAGTCCTCGCAGGAGTTGAGTCGTCTCTTCACAGGTGTTGGTCAACTGAAGTCCTCGCAGGAGTTGGGCCGTCTCTTCACAGGTGATGGTCATCTGAAGTCCTCCAGGAGTTGAGTCGTCTCTTCACAGGTGATGGTCATCTGAAGTCCTCCAGGAGTTGAGTCGTCTCTTCACAGGTGTTGGTCATCTGAAGTCCTCCAGGAGTTGAGTCGTCTCTTCACAGGTGATGGTCATCTGAAGTCCTCGCAGGAGTTGAGTCGTCTCTTCACAGGTGTTGGTCATCTGAAGTCCTCGCAGGAGTTGAGTCGTCTCTTCACAGGTGATGGTCATCTGAAGTCCTGCAGGAGTTGAGTCGTCTCTTCACAGGTGATGGTCATCTGAAGTCCTGCAGGAGTTGAGTCGTCTCTTCACAGGTGATGGTCATCTGAAGTCCTCGCAGGAGTTGAGTCGTCTCTTCACAGGTGATGGTCATCTGAAGTCCTGCAGGAGTTGAGTCGTCTCTTCACAGGTGATGGTCATCTGAAGTCCTGCAGGAGTTGAGTCGTCTCTTCACAGGTGATGGTCATCTGAAGTCCTGCAGGAGTTGAGTCGTCTCTTCACAGGTGATGGTCATCTGAAGTCCTCGCACGAGTTGAGTCGTCTCTTCACAGGTGTTGGTCATCTGAAGTTCTCGCAGGAGTTGAGTCGTCTCTTCACAGGTGTTGGTCATCTGAAGTCCTCGCAGGAGTTGAGTCGTCTCTTCACAGGTGTTGGTCAACTGAAGTCCTCGCAGGAGTTGAGTCGTCTCTTCACAGGTGTTGGTCATCTGAAGTCTTTACGAGAAGCTGGATCCAGACTGGAGCTGACGGACTCTCTAGTTACCTCGGGATGGGCGTCCCGAGATAAAACAGAACAGAAAAATAATTAGCGTAGCTGCTGTTCAAGGCATTAAGCAAAGACGATCATGTGCATTGATATAACTATAGAGTACAAGGTTAGGAGAAGCATCATGTGAATACCTGGCTAAAGAGATGCGTCTTTAATCTAGATTTAAACTGGAGGAGTGAGTCTGAGCCCCGAACATTATTAGGAAGGCTATTCCATAGTTTAGGTGCCAAATATGAAAACGTTCTTCCTCCTTTATTTGACTTAGATATCCTCGGTATTACCAGAAGCCCAGAGTTTAGTGATCTTAAAGATCGTGATGGGTTATAAGGCGATAGAAGATCAGTTAAATACACAGGAGCTAAACCATTTAGGGCCTTATAGGTCAGTAGCAATACTTTATAATTGATACGAAACTTAACAGGTAACCAGTGGAGAGATGTTAGAATTGGTGTTATGTGATCCTATTTTCTTGACCTAGTAAGAACTCTAGCAGCTGCATTTTGGACTAATTGTAGCTTGTTTATTGAGGAGGCAGGACAGCCAGCTAGTAGTGCATTACAGTAATCTAGTCTAGAGGTCATAAATGCATGAACTAACTTTTCTGCATCAGAGACAGATAGCATGTTTCGTAGCTTAGCAATGTTTCTGAGGTGGAAGAAGGCTGTTTTTGTAGTATTTGAAATATGATTTTCAAAAGACAAGTTGCTGTCTAATATAACACCCAGGTCTTTAACTGTAGCAGATGAAGTAACAGTACATCCTTCTAAATGTAAATTATAATTTAAGAGATTCTGTGTACCAGTTTTTGGTCCAATAAGTAATACCTCAGTCTTATCTGAATTTAGTAGGAGAAAATTACAGGTCATCCAATATTTTATATCTAAAGCCAGTATGTTTGGAAGATCTGCTGCTTGAAGCACCATCATCCACTTTTTAAATGTGTCTGTATGCTGCCACTGGTCATGGTCTCTCAGCTTATCCAAAAATGGAGTTGGCAGTGACACACTCACTGTAAAGTGCATCCATGTTGATGTGTAGCTTTTGAATGAGGTTAAGTGCCTCTGCAACCTTCTCCATATCACTAAAGGAGAGTTTATCAGACTTGAGGGCAAAGGCTGCTGGTGAAAAAGCCAGTTGTCCTCAGAGAAGTCAAAACCATTTCTTGACACACCTGATGCCAGTGCTGATGAAGGCTTTGAACTCCTCTTTGGCCGTGTTTGCATCAAATGGGGAAAGACGCTGGAGCTTCAGTTTTGTCAAATATTCATAGAACTCATCATCTCTCCTCTGAATCAACTTGTCCATGAAAGACTTCATGATGGCATACAAATCAACAGATGTTGTGGCATCTTTTTCAAGATTCTTCACCACCTCTTCAAAGAGGGAGAGAATATTATTGCAGAAGAGAAGATAAACCTCTACAACATCTCCTTCCTCTTGCAGCTCTTCTGCATCCATTTTCAGGTTCAGCAAAGTCCTCAGGTGCCTTGGACAGTCATCTCCAAGACTAATTCAGTAGGACTGTCCAGTTCTGCATGAGGCGAGGGATCGCAGGGTTCAGGGATAGCCATCTGGTCACAACATGACGCAAAAATTCATGGAACTCAACATCACAAAATTCTTTGACTTTTTTTCTTCTTTTTGTGGAGCTTGAGAAAAATAGATAGATTTTGAGAACAATATTCTCTACACTAACTGAAACTGATACTGTTTTACTGTATTGTGGACAATGTGGGCGTGACACTTACCTGTTAGGAGGTAGCTGTTCTTCTTCTTCAACTTTTGAGTTGTGAGCACCATAATTCCAATTTCTATTGCCTGCACTAAATGCAGACACTTGATCTAGAGTAAGTGACAGTTGTTCAAGACTGTTCTCTACTCACAATGCCATCAGAAGACTCATCAGGATTTTGGGTTACTCCACTCTCAGGAGTAAAATACTGCACAGACAGAGGAAACATCTTTAGATTGCCCTGTTTGAAGGGAAACTGGGATGGGCTTTGAGCCCTTCAAAATATTAACCACTTCAGCAACTGACTTGGGAGAATGGATGTTTTTGACAATGGTCTCCGCTTTTGTACATCCACAGGACATTCTCTTCACTATCTTTGAGTCACTGACTGTCCAATGCAGTAATTTGTTAGCACAGTCAGCACTGACTGTGTGGTGTGTGGTAAACATAGGCCAACTCAGCTGCAGTAACCTACAAGTAAAAAAGCCCATCACCTGACTAAGCAATAATGAAATATTTGTATTTGATGTACATAATTATGCAGTGTTTGATATTTATTTAAGGGATTTGGAGTGCATTTTTAAATAAATTGAAACAGTAGCCAACCATATCAGCCTCTGTTGATGTGGTAGTGGGTGACATGAAAAAACTGAAAATTGATCTTAGCTGTCGGTCGTTCCGTCGATGGGTTTCTGTGGACGCGTGTTGTTTGACGTCGCAAACACCGCCATGGCTTACAGAAAAATCTCTCCTACAAAATTTACAATTTGTAATATACATACTTCCATGGACTTCACCAAGCCATGGGTTCTCTGTCTCCCATTCTGTTTTATATTTATGTATACGTTTTTTTCCTTTTACAAGGTGGACTAGTAAGAGTTGCCATCATGAGCTACTCGCTGTAAAGTGAAACCTCCCGCAACTGTCACCTAGTGTCCAGCCTGGATGATCCAGGTAACGTAGCAACAGCCAATGACAGAGCTATCACTTTCACGTGAGTGTGCACACACAAGTTATTGTCAGGCAAGGTTACTGAAACATGATGTTATAATCATAAGGTAACAGATGATCATAAAGTAACAAATGTCTTTATTGTGTTATGTGTCCAGGCCAGGTTATAATTTAACATAATAAAGAATAGCCTGACATTCGATGTGAAGAATTAAGAAAGACAGAGTAATTATTACCCCTTATCCACCAAGCCAATGCTGGTGCTGGTTCAGAGCCAGAGCCTAGTTTCAAATTGGTTCTTTGTGTTTCCACACCCAAAGCACCAGCTCCGAACCAGGAAAAGTGGTTCTTAAGTAGCACCAAAACATTGCTGGGCTAGAACAGGGCTAGAAGTAAGAACCGATTACGTCAGGCGCTGGGGGCGGGGTCAAGAAGACGAACACAAACTTGAGATCCGCCATTGTTGAAAAAGCAGCTAATGGAGCTAACAGCTGCTGCTCGTCTGTAATCTCCATCTATACAAATGACGGCGAACTGCATGAATGCGTTGGATTCGCTGTGTTTTGATGCCGATGTAGGATCGTAAAGCCATGTGAATCAATTGTAACGCAACGTTTGCATTGTTGATGGAAGGCTTGTTCGCAGAGGTGCTGTGCAGAGACCGATCGCCGTATGACACGAGTCCAGCGAGAGCATATGACTCCTTATGCTTTTGATTCACTCATGCAGTTTTTTTTATATCATACGCTGATCGGTCTGCGCAGCGCCGATGCATCTCGAACAAGTCTGGTGTGTTCGTGTTTCCCGCTGCCTCGCTAGCGTTGTTGAGAAAGATGAGACGTATACAGTGACGTAAGACTGGCTCTGTTGTGGCTCTCAGCATATGGAAAAGCAAACGGTTCTCAGAAGACTCCTCAGTCGAACCAACTATGAACTGGGACTAGCACTGGCTCTGAACTAGCACCCGGTTCATTCTGGTAGAAAAGAGGTAGTTGTGTTTTAAGAGAAAAAAAAAACTAGTTCTAGAGTTAAATGCATAGTCATTGTTGTTGGCAAGGTTACTGAAACATGATGTTATAATCATAAGGTAAACAGAATTGTAACCTGAAGTATTTGACTAAAAGGGGGAGGTGTCAGGGTATTGTAAATTATCTGAGAGTTGTGTTGTTCTCTCCAGCCCAGTAGGGGGACTCAATGAGTTCTGTATGGGCTACTTATACAGGGAAGTGAGTACATGTGTTCCTGATGAAAAATCCTCTGATAAATATTACTCTTATTACTAATATTGTTAATTATTACATTTGTGGAATGATGAATAGCATTAAGTGCTGCTAAAGAAATCTTCTCAGGTGTCTGTGCTACAATCATGTGTCCCTGTGGAATTGTGTACAGTTTAAACTTGAGAGCAGAAAGTCAAGGGACTATATGGACTATATCATGTCATGGCTGCTCTTTCCCAATAAAGTGATTTATGATTTTAAGATACAGCCCTTTTCTCCTCATGAGGGAAGACTACACCTGCTGAAAACATCTAATGCTAATGAAGGGAGGGTCACAGGAAGTCTTCCATGGCTAATCAAGGCAAAGGCATAGAACTTCTAAAATCTAGATTAGAAAATCAATTTTTTAAATAGTTTTACATGGAGTTAACTAGTTAACTGAAGTTCGGGAGTGGGGCCACGCCTGACTTCTCAAAACCTTCTTATATCGGGCCGCCCCTTACAGTACTGTTTGTCTCGTTCTCTCGAATCCTCCCTTCCCCTCCCTCTCTCATCTGGTCAATCTTTACCATCCCCTGTTCTCTTTCCTTCCAGGTTGTATCAGGGGGTCCTAATCACTCGGCCTACATTTAACTGAGATGATGCCTCACTCTGAGTCTCCCGGCCGCCAACACCAGATGCACAGATCAGCCTGACTACCATCCCCTTCTCTCTCCCCCTTCATCCTCTCCCTATTCATCCCTAACTTCTTCAATAAATAATTCTCCAACATTCATGGTTGGGGCATGGTCCTTGCTCATGAAATGAAAGCTCTAGCGTAAAGATCTGCCAGGAAGATTCAATGTTATGTCACTTATCACATTCAGACCTAACCAATCATGTCCTAATTCTATATAAAAGATGGTCAATGTAATAAAGTTCGTTCGTTGGACGGAAGGAAGAAGGCAGGGTCGGCGTGTTGGAGACTCGGGGTGCTTTATTTTCTCTCTTTTCGTTATACAACATAAATCACGCCCACTGGCGTTTCACAATAAACTCAAACTGGTACGGACAATCTCAATGTTTCTCAATGTTTCTCTGTGTTCTCTTGTCTCCTTTGTGCGTGTGTCTCCCGAGCCTCCAGACAGTCTCTCTCTCCTCGAAGCCTTCTTCCGGATGGCTTATATCCGGTCTCTCCACGCCCATTACTGAAACAAGACACAGGTGTTTATGCTTTGCACTTGACCCACTTACGGCGCACCTGTTTCCCGACTCTCTCTCCCGTCACAGACCTCGCTAAACCACGCCCCCCCCGGCACAGTCACTTACACATGTCTGAGTTTGCAGATGCTGATGCCAACATTACCTCCATCCTCCCCACCACCAACAGGATGGTCCCCGCCTATACCTCCCAGGGGGTCGGCTGCGCTCCCACCTTCATCTTCAGGCAGGAAATGCAGAGTCCGTTACCCTCGAGACAAGAGCTACAGACGGGACCTACGCCAAAGAACCTCTAATTATAATACTTGCTGGTCTCTTAATAAACTTGCTACTTTATTGTACTTCATCTCCCTCCAAAGTCTTTCTGGTAGAACTGTACACTCACCTAAAGGATTATTAGGAACACCATACTAATACTGTGTTTGACCCCCTTTCGCCTTCAGAACTGCCTTAATTCTACGTGGCATTGATTCAACAAGGTGCTGAAAGCATTCTTTAGAAATGTTGGCCCATATTGATAGGATAGCATCTTGCAGTTGATGGAGATTTTTGGGATGCACATCCAGGGCACGAAGCTCCCGTTCCACCACATCCCAAAGATGCTCTATTGGGTTGAGATCTGGTGACTGTGGGGGCCATTTTAGTTCAGTGAACTCATTGTCATGTTCAAGAAACCAATTTGAAATGATTGGAACTTTGTGACATGGGGCATTATCCTGCTGGAAGTAGCCATCAGAGGATGGGTACATGGTGGTCATAAAGGGATGGACATGGTCAGAAACAATGCTCAGGTAGGCCGTGGCATTTAAACCATGCCCAATTGGCACTAAGGGGCCTAAAGTGTGCCAAGAAAACATCCCCCACACCATTACACCACCACCACCAGCCTGCACAGTGGGAACAAGGCATGATGGATCCATGTTCTCATTCTGTTTACGCCAAATTCTGACTCTACCATCTGAATGTCTCAACAGAAATCGAGACTCATCAGACCAGGCAACATTTTTCCAGTCTTCAACTGTCCAATTTTGGTGAGCTCGTGCAAATTGTAGCCTCTTTTTCCTATTTGTAGAGGAGATGAGTGGTACCCGGTGGGGTCTTCTGCTGTTGTAGCCCATCTGCCACAAGGTTGTGCGTGTTGTGGCTTCACAAATGCTTTGCTGCATACCTCGGTTGTAAGAGTGGTTATTTCAGTCAAAGTTGCTCTTCTATCAGCTTGAATCAGTCGGCCCATTCTCCTCTGACCTCTAGCATCAACAAGGCATTTTCGCCCACAGGACTGCCGCATACTGGATGTTTTTCCCTTTTCACACCATTCTTTGTAAACCCTTGAAATGGTTGTGCGTGAAAATCCAGTAACTGAGCAGATTGTGAAATACTCAGACCGGCCCGTCTGGCACCAACAACCATGCCACGCTCAAAATTGCTTAAATCACCTTTCTTTCCCATTCTGACATTCAGTGTGGAGTTCAGGAGATTGTCTTGACCAGGACCACACCCCTAAATGCATTGAAGCAACTGCCATGTGATTGGTTGATTAGATAATTGCATTAATGAGAAATTGAACAGGTGTTCCTAATAATCCTTTAGGTGAGTGTATATTAAACAGGATTGTCAACCCTTAAACTATGATGTACATAAAAATAATAAAGTAATATCAATAATACGCAGCACACTACACTGAAACATTAATTGACATACTAATGCAAAGAACGGTTAGCCATGCACACGCTGATAAAGCCTAAGATTATATAAATGGATACGTTTTTAGATAGAGGATACAGTCATATTATGTAAACTGATTTAAAATGACAGAGTGTGTGTGCTTCCCAAACAATGCTAGTGTAAACGAATAAATGAGAAGTGATGGTGATTGACAGCTGTGAGCACCTATCAGTGAGGAGTGTCTCCTATTTAAGAGCTGGTTGGCTGTAGCTTGTGATGCTTCATGCCCTTCACGTCCGGCCCCTCCCCTTTCTGTTGTCAACAGTAGCTGCAGGTATGTGCCGTTAGCCATTTTTCCTTGGTTTACATGTTAGTTGCTGTGCGGTGGTATTAATTAGTGATGGACAAATGAAGCGTTTTGAAGCATTATTGCTTTCTGATACAATTGTGTTGAAAATGGTTCATTACTCGAAGCTTCATTAAGATAGAAATGGCAGCACCATCTCCTGGTGAAGTAAATGTAATGCAACAAAGCTGTCAACCATAAAATGCAAGTAGGCTTATATGTTAACGCCCCGTTTATTACGTGTTTACCGAGAAACCGCTGAAACATTGTTAGTGCTGCGAAACTCCTTTATGTAGGTGCATTTTACAGATACTGATGAATTTCATGTGTTCACCTTGATAATAAAATATTAAGCATGATGTGTGTATGTGTGTGTGTGTAATTATTTCTTTATGTGGCGAGGTGATGGATCAGGTAAATTACAGTTACACTTACGAGGAAAAGTATAATTAAATGAAAAGCAGACTACGCCACCCCGTTTCACTACACGGAGAAATTTATACAAGACACGCTGGTTCGTGACCACAGACGACAAGAGACGTGGATCAAAATACAAAAATACTCTTTTATTTTCTCAACAATAATTTAATATATAAAAACTTTGAGGTAGACAAAAGTTTTGCACTGTTAAGTGTGCACCAGGCCAGAAATAAAGAAAAATAAAAAAAACAAAAACACTTTTGGGGCTGAGGCTTGCCAGCAGGGAGCTAGCTGGACAGTGAGTGTCCTAAGGTCACACCACTCATCAAATTCCACTCCACACAACACTCACACTCACTAGGTGAAAGACACACAGGTGCCCACGGCAAAACACTCTGTGAAGGAACCACCACCAAAAGAGGACAGACAGCTAGCTCCTCTGCACGGGGCGGGCCTTCAGCTCCTGAAAGAAACAAAAAAAACACAATATAATACACCTTCACAGTTGGCTGCAAACTTATGAAATTACTGAGCACAGTAGTTAGCCTGGCTGGTGGTGAACTAGAAAGTTCACAATGTGGCCACGTTACAACAGCCAAAGGCTATGAACAAAAATGAAATGAACCACACAAAAACACAATTAAACATTAAATCACAGAAATCAAAACCAGGCTTACAAAACAGGAAAATGTTGCTCACTTCACAATCTTTGAGGAACACACAGAGCAAAGGGCTCAAGGATAACCAAACGGCTGGTGCTTATACATTAAGTGAGGCTAAATTATACCATCACATGCAGCTACGTCATGCATGGACGGACGGCTCGGAAGCTAGCCACACACTAGTACAACAAGCATTTACAACCATATCCAGATGCAAAGTAAGCTAACAAAAACAAATAATGAATCACGATGATCACAGTGATATTAAGTAGCAGCAGAAAACAACAGTGCCGTCTTAGCGACGTTATCAATGGAGCATTTTGCCTCCAGTCCACAATGATGAACCGCTCACAAGTGGTTTACTGCACTAAAAAGAGAAAACGATTAATGAATGAATTTAAAAAAACACCCACCTCAGGTTATTCAAGTGGTTAGATTTACCTACCCCATAGTAGATCGCTAGACCCACAGAGGATTAAGTTACTCACACGCAGTCTCGTTCACAATAGGCAACCCGCCAGCGTACAGAGATGTTACATCCGTTCAAACACATTAGCCGCACTAAGATAGAAACATGGGTTTACCGGAGATCACATCAAAACACACGTTGGTCTGTCAGAATAAACATACCTCGGATAGGGACAGCCTGCACCCACAAGCAACGTCGCATTAATTCGGACAGTAACCTGGCTCCCACGGAACTGCACACGCACAACAACAAAGTCTGTGACGATGACGTATAACCGGGTAACCTGAACTCCGCCTTAAGTAAGCCAGGGGTGGCTGCCGATAGGCTGTCCCCCCGTCACTCAACACAAATCACAGGGCGGAATCTAACCCGCCTTGCCACAATCTACCCCCAACTTTTTGCATCGTCGCCCCGACGATGGACCTAGTCACACTACCACTAAGCGACTCCTAGTGCCAGGGCCTAAAGAGGGCAGAGACAGTATTAGACACAGCGGCCACCCTAGAGGAGTCATCCCTCACAACTTCCGGTGCCCGAGGGAGGTGGTGTCGATTCGAATGATGACCCGCATTAGCTCGCCCCGTCTGTCGCAAGGTAACCTCACCATTACCAGGTTGGTCCACAGGCAAGGGTTCCATTATCAATGCTGGTTCTGGAGCGACCGCACCAAGCTGTCTAGGGGTCAGTAAAGCCGTAGGGCTAACGCTCTCGGTTAAACATCGAGGAGCCGGCCCACTAACAGCCTGTGGGGTTTCAGGTACCAAAACCCACAGATCAACCCCCTCCAATGGAGATCCCTCCGATGGTGGTGCCTCAATCACCAAAGGGCCGCCTGTAGAAACTTCAACAGGAGAGTCCCTTCGTACACGGGTCTTCAACAGGGAGCGGTGGACCGTTTTACACTACTCAAGTCATCCACCGGCGCAATTGTATACACAGACCCCCCTGCCTGCGGTGCTCTCACCACCTGATACACCACTGGGCTCCACTGGTCCTGGATCTTATGGCGCCCTCTCACGCCATAATCCCGAAGGTAAACCAATTGACCCTCCCCCAATGGTGCATCTCGAACATGTGGGTCGTGCTGCTTCTTACGACGATCTGCCGCTACCTTTAAATGTTCTCGGGCCCCTTCGAAGGCCACCAACAACCTGGTTTGGTGCTCTATCACCCACTCATTCACCTTTCCGGATGCCATCTCTTGGCGTTTACCCAAAAGAAAATCAATAGGGAGTCTGGGCTCTTGGCCAAACATCAGGAAGTAAGGTGACTCACCAGTCGCCTGATGCGGGGTAGTATTATAGCAGAAAAGTACCTGAGGGAGCGCAGAAACCCAATCTGCCTTTCGGGAGAGGGGTAAGGTGCGCAGAAGATTATGCAAAGTCCGGTTGAAACGTTCGCACTGCCCGTTGCCTGCCGGGTGATACGGTGTAGTGCGAGACTTCTCAACCTGATACAGATGACAGAGCTGTTGTATTAGGGAGGACTCAAAGCTGCGGCCCTGGTCAGAATGAATGCGACCAGGTACACCAAATTTATAGAACCACTCCACCACCAACATGCGGGCCACAGTCTCAGCTCGTTGGTCCCGAGTAGGGACTGCAAGAGTGTACTTGGTAAACACATCAGTCATCACCAAGACACTTTCCAGCCCCGAGCGAGAGGGTTCTAGCAGCGTAAAATCAATGGCCAAGATCTCATTTGGCCGGGAGGCCAACAAGTGACCCATAAAGCTGCGGGCAACTGGCTGTGTATCCTTGGCGACCTGACACCTTTCGCACTCCCGACACCACTGGGCTACATCAGATGTCAAGCCTGGCCAATAGAAACGCTGCCGCACAAGCTCGGTAGTCCGCTCGATCCCCTGATGCCCATGCCCCTGATGCATTTGTGTCAACACTTCCTTATGCAAGGCCGCAGGGAGAACTACCTGGAGAATCTCTTCGCCGCCATTGGAACGGAACACCCGACGATGCAAAACCCCTTCTCTCTCTAGTAGCCGGTCCCACTGACCTAACTCCTTCCTGACCGATACCGGATCTCAAAATTAAATGCTGCAAGCTGCGCAGCCCAGCGCTGCTCGGTAGCCCCGAGCTTTGCAGTGGCCAGATGGCTGAGAGGGTTATTGTCAGTGTACACAATACACTGCTGCCCTAACAAGTACTCCCTAAATTTCTCAGTCAAGGCCCACTTGAGCGCCAAAAACTCCAACTTCATGGAGCTGTAGTTGGACATATTGCGCTCAGTGGGCCTAAGACTGCGGCTCGCATATGAAATTGGCCGTACCTTACCTCCTTGTTCCTGGGAAAGGACAGCCCCTAGACCGCCATGGCTAGCATCTACCTCCAGGATAAAAGGCAAGGAAAAGTCGGCATAGGCGAGTACTGGGGCGCTGGTAAACCTATTCTTCAACTCATCAAAACTCTGCTGGCACTGCTCAGTCCAGGCACTAGAAAAACCCTGCCCTGCTCGAGTCCTAGGGTTAATATCAGCCCATGCGGCAACCACTTTATGAAGCGGGGCTGCCAGTTTTGCAAACCCCTCAACAAAACGGCGATAGTAGCTTGCAAAGCCTAGAAATGAACGCAGCTCTGAGGCATTAGTGGGGCGTGGCCAATTAGCCACTGCCTCAATTTTGCCGGGATCGGTTGACACTCCCTGTGCTGAAATAACGTGTCCCAGATACTTTACCTCCCGTTGGAAAAATGCACATTTACTCAATTTAGCCTTCAAGCCCTCATGCTCTAAACGACTTAGAACCACCTCCAACCACTCTAACTGCTGGGATACCGAGGAAGAGAATACTATGATGTCATCAAGGTACAGAAGTAAAGACCTACACTGCTGGTCCCCAAACATCCGCTCCATTAAACGCTGGAAGGTGCTTGGGGCATTGCAAAGCCCAAAGGGCATGCGAGTCCATTCAAACAGCCCAAAAGGGGTGCAGAATGCGGTTTTAGGCCTGTCTCCCTCAGTGACCGGGACCTGGTTGTATCCACTTGCCAAATCCATAGTGGAAAACCAGCAAGCCCCGGTCAAGGAGTCCAACGATTCCTCAACGCGAGGCAGAGGGAACGCGTCCTTTCGAGTCTTTGAGTTTAGTTGACGATAGTCGACGCACATGCGTAGACTACCGTCTTTCTTTTTAACAAGGACAATTGGTGACGCGTACGGGCTACAACTCTCCCTTATAACTCCCGCCTCCAAAAGCTGATTGATGTGAGACTTCGCCACCTCATATTCTGACGGAGGTATACGCCTGTAACGTTGCCGGACAGGAACGGTGTCTAACAGGGGAATGTCGTGAGAAATCAAACCTGTACATCCCAAGTCACCCTCGTGCATAGAAAACACAGACTGGAATCTGTAAAGCAGATCCCTTACCTGACCCTGTTCTACTTCTGATAAAACAGTCAAATCAAGTGCTTCAATTTGTTCCTGAACAAGAGGGCTCGCTTCAGGGGCTACAGAACCCACCCTTGCAGCTACAGACCTGACCTCACTAATTCCTGATGGCAAGCTAACCACACAAACATTATTTAATGTACCAAGGACAGTGTTAGCATAGAGCAACACGTCGGTGGTTCCCACATTTACCACGGGTAAATAAACAGTACCTCGCGTAACTTGCACTAATGCAGGAGAAGCCAACAAACCAGCTGGTAACCCAGACTCTGGAGGCTCAAAAAGAACAGTGTTGTTGGCATATTGCTCGGAACAAGTAGCTGCCACAAACTTCATCATACCGCCTGGGATGCGCCATGGTCTCCTCTCTCGCACTCTGACCCTTCCTGAACTTACCTCAGGAGGCTGGTTATCAACTAGATGACAATGTTGCAGCGCCTGCAGAACAGAATTTGGAACCTCGATGGTCAAAGGCAATTCGAAAAGGGCCGGGCCATGTTGTCCAAAACACTCCCGGTAGCATCGGCTGAGCACATTCATTCCCAGAACACCTGGGACCCGAGTGCACAAGCCACCAGGAGGGTCTCGTACAACAAGCACGCCACATCCCGAAATCAACTGGCTGCACAATTCTATGTCCAATTCCACATAACCAATATAGGGAATTGAAAGACCATTAGCAGCTCGAAGCTGCAACCACTGGCACGATTTAAGTCGATCCTGACCCCATGGCTCAAAATGTTTCTGAAAACAGCTCTCAGTGATCGTGGTTACCATGGAGCCAGTATCCACCAGACAGGACACTCGAACTCCGCCAATCAATGCGTCAAGGTGCGGGCAAGATGACATTAAATGCGACATATTTGAAAGTTTTGAGCCAGTTAATTCCCCATCCGTGTTATGGCCCTGAATCACGGTGGGAACTAGTTTCCCAACGTTGCAGATGGGCCAGGCTGTCCTCTTCCAGCTACTGACGCGACTGAGCGTGAGGGAAATTGAGCGCGAGAAGAAGCACGTTCCCCGTCGCAATCCGAGCATAATGACCAGGTTTTTGACACCTTCTACATATTACAGGTCCCTGCCGGGGAAGTTGACTCCGTGACTGGGGGTTCTGCAACCGGGCAAAACTTTGTGTAAGTTTAGTTAACTGCTCCTGTTGGCTTTTAAGCATATCCCTCAACTCAGCCATCTCCGAACTCCCCGGTGAACTACGGATGCCAACAAAAGGATTCCCTTGCACCCCATATTGGATCCCATGAGCAGAGGGAACAGAGTGACTTCGGGCCCTTGTGCTTCCTGGCATACCCTCCCTCTCCCATCTAAGGGCTTCGCTACGAATCTCCAACAAAGTTAACGCAGGTTGCTGACGAATCAACTGTTTTAATTTGCGACGGAGGGCGCTATCAAAAACATGTTCGACAAATTGATCTCGCAGTAAAACATGCGAATTTGGCATACCGTGAGGAGACTGTTGCTTCACTTGCTCAAGGAGACCCATCAGGACAAGGGAGAACTCCAACAAGCTCTCCCCTTCCTGTTGCTTTCTCGAAAAGAAAGCCTCCTGCAATGAAACATATGACTGTGAGCAACCATACAATTCTCGCAAAGCTGAAATAATCCTCCCTGAGTCCTTACGCTCCACTTCTGGGCGGTACTTAATCTCTTCCCTTGCCTCCCCTTCTAAGTGGTCAAACAAATAAAACGCCTTATCGGTTTAAGAAAGGTGACGAACGCGCATACAAGCCTGGGCCTCCTCAACCCACTCTTCAATGCCAATGCCAACCCTGCCATTAAATTTTGGACACTTTCTGTCTCGTGGTACAAAAACAAATCGGTCCGGTCGGGTGGCATCAACATTACTGTGTTGCAAAGGAACAGAAGGCCCAGGTAAAGGCGGTGCATCAACAGGACCTGGAGGCACAGGAACACGCTCCTGACGCAACCTCTCGTTGTCTGCTTTAAGCTGATTAATCATTTCCCTCAATTGTTGTAACTCCTCTTCCATATTTTAACTACAAAGTCACTTACCAATGAAAGAAGAATAAGCCCACAATAAGGGCTAGAATTTATACACAAGACGTGCACTGTTGCTCTGCTGCCACTCCAAGGAAAAGTCAATCCTAAAATACAAAAAGAAAAAAAAGAAAAGACAAACAAAAAAACAACAACAAACAATTGTACCATTAACCCATGTCTCTGTCTCAAAGTGGAAACCCTGCCCACTGCGCCAAAATGTGGCGAGGTGATGGATCAGGTAAATTACAGTTACACTTACGAGGAAAAGTATAATTAAATGAAAAGCAGACTACGCCACCCCGTTTCACTACACGGAGAAATTTATACAAGACACGCTGGTTCGTGACCACAGACGACAAGAGACGTGGATCAAAATACAAAAATACTCTTTTATTTTCTCAACAATAATTTAATATATAAAAACTTTGAGGTAGACAAAAGTTTTGCACTGTTAAGTGTGCACCAGGCCAGAAATAAAGAAAAACAAAAATAAAAAAAACAAAAACACTTTTGGGGCTGAGGCTTGCCAGCAGGGAGCTAGCTGGACAGTGAGTGTCCTAAGGTCACACCACTCATCAAATTCCACTCCACGCAACACTCACACTCACTGGGTGAAAGACACACAGGTGCCCACGGCAAAACACTCTGTGAAGGAACCACCACCAAAAGAGGACAGACAGCTAGCTCCTCTGCACAGGGCGGGCCTTCAGCTCCTGAAAGAAACAAAAAAAACACAATATAATACACCTTCACAGTTGGCTGCAAACTTATGAAATTACTGAGCACAGTAGTTAGCCTGGCTGGTGGTGAACTAGAAAGTTCACAATGCGGCCACGTTACAACAGCCAAAGGCTATGAACAAAAATGAAATGAACCACACAAAAACACAATTAAACATTAAATCACAGAAATCAAAACCAGGCTTACAAAACAGGAAAATGTTGCTCACTTCACAATCTTTGAGGAACACACAGAGCAAAGGGCTCAAGGATAACCAAACGGCTGGTGCTTATACATTAAGTGAGGCTAAATTATACCATCACATGCAGCTACGTCATGCATGGATGGACGGCTCGGAAGCTAGCCACACACTAGTACAACAAGCATTTACAACCATATACAGATGCAAAGTAAGCTAACAAAAACAAATAATGAATCACGATGATCACAGTGATATTAAGTAGCAGCAGAAAACAACAGTGCCGTCTTAGCGACGTTATCAATGGAGCATTTTGCCTCCAGTCCACAATGATGAACCGCTCACAAGTGGTTTACTGCACTAAAAAGAGAAAACGATTAATGAATGAATAAAAAAAAACACCCACCTCAGGTTATTCAAGTGGTTAGATTTACCTACCCCATAGTAGATCGCTAGACCCACAGAGGATTAAGTTACTCACACGCAGTCTCGTTCACAATAGGCAACCCGCCAGCGTACAGAGATGTCACATCCGTTCAAACACATTAGCCGCACTAAGATAGAAACATGGGTTTACCGGAGATCACATCAAAACACACGTTAGTCTGTCAGAATAAACATACCTCGGATAGGGACAGCCTGCACCCACAAGCAACGTCGCATTAATTCGGACAGTAACCTGGCTCCCACGGAACTGCACACGCACAACAACAAAGTCTGTGACGATGACGTATAACCGGGTAACCTGAACTCCGCCTTAAGTAAGCCAGGGGTGGCTGCCGATAGGCTGTCCCCCCGTCACTCAACACAAATCACAGGGCGGAATCTAACCCACCTTGCCACATTTAGACAAGGACAGAAGATCAGATCAGCTTAAAAAAAGTTGGAAACCAGAAATTCTAATGGTTTCTATTAAAATAGAACTCAGAACTCCGTATAACTTGTTATAACTGGTGGGACTGATATTTTTGTATGTTGAAAAGGATGTACACTGAAATAAACAGGGTGACACTGAAATAAACTCAATCCACTCTCCTCAACAATAACGGCAATCCAAACACCGAATACTACAACCCACGGTGTTGCTGTGATTTGGCTTCACTTTTATAAGAAATTCGGCCGCCAGGTTTCAAACCTGTCAGCACTGGATTGGGCTGTCAAAGCAGTCAGGTGGTTCACTACAGGACTGAACCAGTGTGTTTGCTTCAGACGTCATTTTCACGTGACTAGTGACGTAATGATACAAGTTCCGAAGCAGTGGTTCATTGCAAGGACCGTTCGAGTTTAAAGCAAGCTTCGGAGCGTCGGTGTCAAACGTAACATCACTAGTATTAATCAATCCTTGTTGCATCCTAGCCTGTCTTTTCATCTCCGGTTCCTTCGGCTTGCTACATTAGTGGATTCTAAACTGCTCACCTCTTAGGTATGTGTGAACTGTTCGGTGTAACGCAGATTGTTCCGCTTTGCTGGGGCTTAGGGATTGGCTGACGTTTTGAGTGTGTGTGCAGTTCCCTGCATACCAGTTGATCGGCGGTTTATACGAATGCTCTGTACCCATGCCTGTGAAGGGATAATAGTGCACATAGTCCTTTCCCGGTGAGTGTTGTGCATGTAGCTATGAGCTGGAAATTTCCAGCAAGTGATGCATACGTTTTTAGTAATTGTTTTGTTTTCTGTTTGTATTTAGTTCAGGATTCTCCCTCTCGTCTGTGACGATCATTTTTCTCTGCTGTCGCCGTAGTTACAGCCCTGTCGTTTCTCCGTGCCCATACAGAGTGAACGTCGTATTTTCCAACTAATCAAGGGGATTGTTGCTGTCTGGTTTTATTGAGTCATAGTTTATATTTATCTGGTCTCTGGAACAGGAGCACAAACGTGTTTGCTCCATGCGAGCCTGTCTCCCCTGTCCTTCGAATTGAGTTGATGTGTCTTCTTCATTTCTATTGTTTGAATTATTTTGTATATTTTTTGTGATTTGATTTTATGTTGTTATTATTTGCTGTTCTGTGCCACCATCAAATTGTGGTTTAATTGATTTGATTTGAAGTCTCCTCTGGTGGTGGTGCTCCTCCAATGTGTGCCGTGTGACACTTTTTGAAGTGTTGTGTGATCTGAGTGCACGGTGGTGTGTGTGTGTGTGTGTGTGTGTGTGAAACGTGTGCTTTTGGATAACTAGCTTGGTGATCACTCCCCCTGTGGTGAGCCTCAGCTCTGTGTGTGTGTCTTTCTCTTTTTATTTTCACTTTGGAATCTGTGGTCAGCTGTGCACCTCAAAATTCTTTAGAGGTTGCTTGTATCATTGATACCATTTTAATGCGAT
This sequence comes from Gobio occitaniae, assembly GCA_033150135.1. NCBI lineage: Eukaryota > Metazoa > Chordata > Actinopteri > Cypriniformes > Gobionidae > Gobio > Gobio occitaniae. Next base: position 51,312 of record JARQWZ010005556.1, read on the forward strand.
TTGTCCTTTTTCACTTAACTTTGTACTAATAAAATTTTGTACTTATATGATACCCACGTCTCTGCCTACCTTAATTAAAAGAGAATCGAACCTGTGTGACCTAATGACAATTTGTTAGGTGTCATACATATTTCCCTGGGTGAAATTCCCAGGGTGGCGTAGTCGAAATTCCTTTGTGTCTGAAATCTGCACCGCTCCGTCACACTAGGAAGACTGTTCTAGAGTTTAGGAGCTAAATAGGAAAAGGATCGACTGCCTACAGTTGATTTGGATATTCTCGGTGTTATCAACTGGCCAGAGTTTAGAGAGCGCAGTAGACGTGATGGAGTGTAATGTATTAAGAGCTCGCTCAAGTACTGGAGCTAAACCATTTAGTGCTTTGTAAGTAATAAGCAAGATTTTAAAATGTATGCGATTTGTTTGACAGGGAGCCAGTGCAGTGTTGACAGAACCGGCTAATATGGGGTAATGTGGGGTAATAAGGGTAGTGTACATAGTATGCCATTTTATAATGAAATATATGGACACAAGAAGCATTTTAAACATCATGTATAATGATACTATTCATCATAAAATGTATACAGAGTAGGCCTAATTAGGAAAAGTTGTTTACTAAAGTAGTTGAGTATGATTTACTTATTGATTTGTGTCAATAGTAAACGAAAATGCACTTGTATTTATCTGCAAAAAGTTCACATACAGTTCACATACATACATAGTTTTAATGTATAACTAGTCGTCTATTTTGAAGATATACATGTGCATAAAGAACGACTAAAGCTGCCAGAAGTTTTTGCCCAAATTTCAAAGACCTATTTAAATGATTAAAGCTAGAGGCATATCTTAACTTTAATGTTACTTTAATCATGTAAACTACCTATATACAGCATGTTATTATGCATATGTGTTTGGGACAGAGGGAACCAGGTCGCATTAACAGGAGCTATATGCAGCCCATAATAAATGAAAGCACGAGACGTACTGGGGTCGGAGAAGAACCCCGGAAAATGTGACCGTCTGTTGCAATACACGCGCCACGGTTCAGCTGCGCGAGAGAACACTGGAAGGGTTGCCAGGTTTTCACAACAAAACCCACCCATTCGTTACTCAAAACTAGCCCAAAACAAGCCCAATCGCGTTTCGGGGAGGTTCTCTGGTAAACATCGCGTTCGGGGGATTAAATATGTGTTTTTTTTTGCAGGGCTGCCTGCTAAAATTCTCATTCCCGGGGATAAATATCAGATAATTGGGGTCGCTTCAACCCGCGGACATGAGACACAGCCCGCGGCAACAGTGTAGAAGTAGCCGGCGGAAAAACCGGGGACTTGGCAACACTGACTGGCAGTGTGAAAGCTCCCGCTCTCCACGTGCACAGCTTCTGCTCTGCCACCGCGCAGTGTGAAACCTGCGTTACAGAACGAACAAAGCATAGTTTTATTCGGCTTCTGTTTAAAGTACTCCCACACTTTTGACTGTCGCGGTCTGGCTTTATATGATAAATTATCATTTTCACTATGCCCGGGAGCAGAAGCTGCCATTATTCTAGATCCTCTGTTCTTTTCTAGAACGTAAGTAATGTGCCGCCGATGACGTCGACGCGTCGTTGCAGCCCTACTGCTGCGTTTTGGACCAGCTGGAGTTTATTTATTAAGCAAACAGGGCAACCACCCAGTAGAGCATTACAATAATCTAGCCTTGAGGTCATGAACGCATGAACTACCTGTTCAGCATTTTGCATTGAGAGCATGTGCCCTAATTTAGATATATTTTTAAGATGGTAGAATGCAGTTTTACAGATGCTAGAAACGTGGCTATCAAATGAGAGAATGGTATCAAAGAGCACACCCAGGTTCCTCACTGACCACGAGGACTGGACAGAGCAGCCATCAAGTGTTAGACAGTATTCTAGGTTACTACTTGTGGAGCTTTTTTGTCCAATATTAAAAATTCTGTTTTTTCTTAATTGAGTTGCAGGAAATTACTGGTCATCCAATTTTTTATATCAGCTATGCATTCCGTTAATCTTGTGAATTGATAAGTTTCTTCAGGGCGTGAAGAAATATAGAGCTGAGTATCGTCAGCATAAAAATGAAAACTAACGCCATGCTTCCTAATGATATCTCCCAGTGGTAGCATGTACAGGGTGAAGAGCAGCGGTCCTAGCACTGAGCCTTGTGGTACTCCATACTGAACTTGGGATCGGTGTGACATCTCTTCATTTACTGCTACAAACTGATAACGGTCAGATAAGTATGATTTAAACCATGCCAATGCAATTTCACTAATGCCTACATAATTTTCAAGTCTATTCAAAAGAATTTTGTGGTTGATAGTATCAAATGCAGCGCTAAGATCGAGTAATACTAATAGAGAGATAGAGCCACGATCGGATGATAAGAGTAAATCATGTGTAACTCTGATGAGAGCAGTCTCAGTGCTATGATACGCTCTAAATCCTGACTGGAAATCCTCACAGATACCATTTCTTTCTAAAAAGGAACATAATCGTGAGGATACTGCCTTTTCAAGTATTTTTGACAGAAAGGGTAGATTTGAGATTGGCCTGTAATTGACTAATTCTTTTTTTTTTTTAAGTTGCGTTTTTTTAATAAGTGGTTTAATAATAGCCAACTTAAAAGTTTTCGGTACATATCCTAATGACAAAGATGAATTAATGATATTAAGAAGAGGATCTATGACCTCTGGTAGCATCTCTTTTAATAGCCTAGTCGGTATAGGGTCAAGCATACATGTTGTTGATTTTGATGATTTAACGAGTTTAGCCAATTCTTCTTCTCCTATAGCAGTGAATGAGTGTGTGTGTGTGTGTGTGTGTGTGTGAGTCTTCTTCTGCTATAGCAGTGAATGAGTGTATTTTTTCCTCAGTGACACTACAATGCTCTGTCTGATGTGATACTGTAGTAGACGCTGCATGGTTAAAATTTTCTTCCTAATATTATCAATCGTACATGTAAAGAAGTTCATAAAGTCATTAATTCTGTGCTCTTTACAAATATCAGAAGTTGACGCTTTATTTTTGGTTAATTTAGCTACTGTATCGAATAAATACCTAGGGTTGTGTTTGTTTTCTTCTAAGAGAGTCGAGAAATAAGCAGATCTAGCAGTTTTTACGGCCTTTCTGTATGCGATCATGCTCTCTTTCCACGAATTACGAAAGACCTCTAGTTTTGTTTTCTTCCAGCTGCGCTCCATTTTTCTGGCTGCTGTTTTAATGAGTGTGCTCATTGTACCACGGCATTGGACTATATTCTTTAATCTTTTTTAAGCACAGGGGAGCAACTGTGTCTAAACTGCTGGAAAAGAGAGAGTCAATAGTTTCTGTTGCAACATTGAGTTCTTCTAAGCTATCTGGGATGCTGAGGAGATGATACTGATGAGGAAGATTTTTAAAAAAAGCAATCTTTAGTGGCGGCAGTGATTGTCCTGTCATTTTTGAAACAAGGGGGCAGCTTTGCAGCCTTAGCTAAATTAACCCCTTAATAAAGCCCCTATTTTTGAGAATTTTCTGAAAACGACATACCCAAATGAAAATGTCTGCTGGTCTTAAACCCTATGGTCTATATTCATAAATCTGGTCTTATTTTAAAACTAGACACTTGAAATTTTGCTACCCAAGAGTCATAAAAACTCAAAGTAATATGGGAACAGAGTAATATACATATAAAGATACATGTAAGTGACTGTAAGTGACGTTTTTTTGGGGGGCCACAAAGTGACGTCAATCAAAATCCCAAAGAATATCGCATGTTGGTGCATATCTTTGGAGCAGTATCCTCACAGAGTTGTGCAAGCTTTGCACTGCAAAAAACAGCAGATGACAATGAATTGCTCTATCATTCCCAAGTAGTTAATACCATCAGAGAGAATTTTTATGTGGATGATTGTGTTAAATCAGTGGCTACAGAAGCTGAAGCAGTGCAGCAAGTGAAAGATCTCACAGCTTTGTGCAACAAGGGAGGATTCAAGTTTACTAAGTGGATCAGCAACAGTCGCCCTGTTATTGCTTCCATACCTGAGGATCAAAGAGCAAAAGAAGTCAGAACCCTGGACTTAGACAAAAATCATCTGCCTACAGAAAGAGCTCTTGGTCTAGGGTGGTGTGTAAATTAAGACCGATTTCAGTTCAACATTTGCAGTCAAACCAAAACCACACACATGAAAAGGCATTCTAACGGTGTCAAGTTCCATCTTTGATCCATTTGGATTTCTTGCCCCCATTTTTCAAGAGCTATGCAAGAGAAGCTATGGATGGGATGAACCATTGCCATGTGCTTTGGCCCAGCAATGGACTGGATGGATTGATGGTTTGGAAAAGATCAAGTGTTTCAAAGTTGCACGTTGTATCCAACCAAAGGATTTTGAAATGACTGTAAAAGCACAATTACACCACTTTGCTGATGCCAGTGAGAGTGGCTATGGCTAAGTCAGTTACCTTAAATGAGAAGGATATGGTACATGTTGCTTTTGTGATTGGAGTCTAGAGGAAGAACTCTAAAACAGACGACAGTGCCCAGACTGGAACTAGCAGCAGCAGTACTCTTGGTAAAAATGTATAAGTTGCTCAGAAAGGAATTGCAGTTTTCTCTAGAACCATCGATGTTCTGGACTGATAGCCAATCTGTGCTTAAGTATATTGGAAATGATCACACAAGGTTCAAAACCTACGTTGCCAACAGAGTTTCTCTTATAAGGGAGAATACCAAATGTTCTCAATGGAGATATGTAAGTAGCAAAAGTAATCCTGCAGATGAAGCATCAAGAGGAATGAATGCTAAGAAATTCCTGGAATGTAGTAGATGGATACATGGTCCAGAATTTTTCTGGTATACAGAGGAATGTTGGCCTAAACAAGAGTTCAGTCAGGTCCACTTAAGTCAAAGACACCATAGACAAACATTAAGTCAACTTTTTATTGCATATTTTGCAAAGATTTACATTTGGCGGTATGGCTCTGTTCTAAATTCCCCATCCTTTTCATGAGCTCCATGAAAAGCCAAGACAAGGAACAGCAGCAGATTCTGGGGACAACCTCCCATTTTAAACTGCGAGGGCAGAGCAAATCCCCCATTTAGAACAAAGCATGCATCAATGACAACAGAATGACATGATCAAGTTGAGGAGTTTAAGGAGGAGCTGGGGAGGAGGTGAGTTGCAAAGCAGCGTGCAGCAAAAGCGTCCAAGCAGGCAGATTGAAGTGAAGCTATGCTTAAGTAAGACGCCCTGTTTGAGAGAAGCCAATTGAGTGCATAGGATCAGCTGAAAGGGGCAGAGTCAGAATTTCCCAATCAGCTGATAGTGGAGCTTGACTACATGGCCTGCCAGAACTAACGCTGGATGCTTGATTTAGTGAATTCTTAACTTTTTGTCAAAAGATGACCCTGAAGTCAAAATAGAGATTGTAACCTATGCTACTGTTGTAAAGGAGATGGAGACACCAACAAATAAACTGATCTCTTTCTTTTCAAGTTGGATGAAGCTATTGAAAGCTGTAGCCTGGTATCTCAGGTTAAAGAGCACATTGGCACTGATGGCTAGGAAAAGAAAACAACCAGCATCAAATGTTGATAATCCTCAAAGTCACCACCAACTAAAATTCTTCAAAGTATAATGCCTAACTGTGGAAGAATTGGCTCATGCAGAAAGAGCTGTATCCGTGATTGCCCCACACGGTGGAATAGTTATTTGGAAATGATCAAAAGACTAATTGAAACCAGACTGTAGCGCGGCCACATAACGGGGGAATATTTATACTGCTGTGAATTATTTTAATTATTAATTTAGTACAGCTGTTTTTGTATATTGTTTTCCCCTGTGGTATATTGCCTGGAAATGTGTTTGTGTTTGTGTTCCTGTTTTACTCACACGAGACTTGTGTCGGGAAGATCCAGGGAATCCCTGTGACATCATGGGGTCAGACAGCTGATTGTCACATCCGATAAAAGTGCCGGCTTGCCGCTGTTCGAGAGAGGACGCTCTCAATTTGCTGTGGATTACGCGATCGATCGCTCTACACTACTGGTTGTCATCGTCTGTGAAGGATTCTCATTGAGGAAATAACAAGTTGGAGTATTTCACCTTTGAGAGTCTGAACAGGACAGCGCTGTATTTCATCGTACTCCTGGATTAAAAGCCTTACCGGTGAGGCTGATCCAACACACACACACACACACACATTACATTGGACTGAAACAGACTATTCCACCGCATTTACATAATTTGTTTTTCTATATTGTAGATACTGTTTTTGGTGTTTCTTATTGTTTAATACACTTTGGGTTATCATTTATTCTGTGTTTCTTTGTTAAGCAATTTACTCTAACACCTTTAAAAGAGAAGTTAAGAACTTCTTGACGTTGTGTAAACTGCCTTCCTTAGGCTGAGTGTTACAAGACCTACTCTCAATAAAATCCTAGAGGAGCTTGGAATTGACACTCTTCTGAGCAGTGAATGGACAAAGCTAGAACATCTCATGAAACTACTGGAACCACCTGCTACACACACCGATCAACTTCAGACACATAGCCAGTCCCTATCTAAAAGCTACTGGCCTATCTACAAGCCCTGTTGAATCTGGAAGCACATCTCCAGCAGACTGCCAATATGGAAAAGCAAACTGTTCAAGTCCTTCTTAGTGTCACAGACACGCCAGGCTCCCACATCATCCAATCTCAACGCACTCCTTCACCAGAGTATTAATCACGAGCACCTGCATCCCATCAGCACTACAATCACGTAAGACACTTTCCTTCATGCTTACCTCAAGGATTTCTACAATCTCCTTACCTGCCTCCTGTGTTCCTTCCAAGTCTCCATCGGGTCTCCTCGCCTTGTGTGTTCCTCCAGAGTCTCCCTCAATCCAAGTTTGTCACCATCCCTCTACACCTGCAAGTATAAGGACTGTATCAACCAAGATATCATCATCTGACTCCCACAAACTTCTGCATCATTCACCTGCACTTCCTTCTGGTTGTTCAATAAACATCACTAATTTGTACTCCTTGTCTCCATCCCTTCTGTTATGTAACAGAAGACCGGACCAATACCGCTGAACACCAGATATGAGCACCCCGTGTCCCTTCCAAGAACTTGTGGACGCAGTCCGCCGAGCACTGCCATCCAGTCCACCATCCAGTCCACCAGCACCTCCACCAGCGATCACTTCCGTAAACACCGTCACCTCTCATTCGCCTCTCATTTACGCCAGTCCCATGGCCAAACCGGCGCTCTTCCCTGGTTCGGCGGAGGATTATAGCGGATTTATTCTACAGTGTTTGCTGGTCCTGGAGATGCAACCGCACATGTACCCTGACGATCGCTCCAAGGTAGCATTTATTGTCTCTCTATTGAATGGCAAAGTGATTCGCTGGGCTGAAACCCTGTGGACCCAGAATAATCCCCTAGTTCCGTCTCTTTCGAGTTTTGTGTCCCATTTCAAGGAGATCTTCGGAAAGCCATCCTGGGATTCTAGTTACCGGCTCTTCTATCGGTGAGCAACTATATCACCTAAAACAAAACAATATGTCTGTGGAGTATGCCCTCCAGTTCAGGACACTGGCTGCTGCCAGAGGATGGCACGAGCGGTCTCTGCTGACCACCTATTGTCAGGGACTGGATTCAGCGTGCGGTTGCATCTCTCTGCATACGAGGATACCATCGGGCTTGAACGCTTCATCCAGTTATCCATCCGCTTCACCACTTATATGCAGTTATGCCTAGAAGAGCACCAGGGCCAGCCACTATACTTTCCTTCCCTCCGCTGACCAGAGTCCGTCAGCCCCCCAGAACCAGTCACTGAGCCTGTGCAGCTAGCGAACACCCACCTTACCCAGACTGAACGGCAGAGGCGGCTGGACCAGAGTCTGTGCATCTACTGTGGTTCCTCGGAGCACTTAATATCAAAATGTCCCATTCGTCCTCCTCGTCCCATGGTGAGTGCCATATTCCCTTCTGCCCATAAAATGAAACCACTCACCACTGTTGTGAACTTAACTGCCGCCGGTGTCACCCTTCCATTTTGTGCCCTTCTCGACTCTGGGTCAGCCGGTAACTAACCATGCAGCCAACCTACCAGATCCACTCTGTAAAGGGCAAACCCCTCAGCCGAAGACAAGTTCATCCAGCTCCAAGTGGGAATCCTGCATGAGGAACAACTGCATTTACTGGTTCTGTGGGAGTCCACCGCTGACGTGATCCTAGGGTGCCCATGGTTAGAGCAGCACAATCCCGTCATCTCTTGGAAAACCGGCGAGATCCTGAAGTGGGGCGATAGCTGTTTCCCGAACTGCTTCACCTCTCTCCCTGTTCCTTCCAGTCCCCGTTCCGAAGATATCGCTGTGTGTACGACATCCATAGAGAGTCCGATTGAGAAGCGTTCGGTGGATATCCCTCCATGCTACGCCCCCTTCAGTGACGTCTTCTGCCCCAAGCAAGCCTCCAAGCTGCCTCCCCATCTGCCATGGGACTGTGCCATCGATCTGCTTCTGGGTGAGCCAGTGCCCCGTGGTAAGATATACCCTCTGTCACTATCGGAGGAGAAGGCTATGGAAGAATACATCCAGGAGGCCCTTGATCAAGGATACATCCGTCTGTCTACTTCCCCTGCTGCTTCCAGCTTCTTCTTTGTGGAAAAAAGGACGGAGGCTTGCGGCCCTGTATCGATTATCGCTCCCTCAACAAGATCACTGTGAAATTCCGCTTTCCCCTTCCTCTCGTCCCAACAGCGCTGGAACATCTCTGTGGTGCCACTGTTTTCACCAAGTTGGACCTCCGCAGCGCCTATAACCTCATCCGGATACGTGAGGGGGACGAGTGGAAGACCACCTTTGTGACCCCTACTGGACACTATGAATACCTCTTGATGCCATATGGACTGGTCAACACCCCCTCCATATTCCAGGACTTCATACATGAGGTGCTCTAGGAGTTTCTCCACAGATCCGTGTTGGTGTATATAGATGGCATCCTGATATACTCCCGGAGCATGGCACGTTGCGGAGGTCCAGCAAAGCCTAAGGGAGTTCAAGTTGTACCTCGAAGTGCTCCTTCTACCTACCCTCAGTGCAGTTCCTTGGATATAACATCGACAGCAGTAGCATCCGGATGGACGAGGGGAAGGTGGAAGCCATCCGGACCTGGCCCGCACCTACAACAGTCAAAGAACTCCAGAGATTTCTAGGATTTGCAAACTTCTACCGTCATTTTATCCAAGACTACAGCATTCTCATGTCCCCTCACTCATCTCCTAAGCAATAATCCCAAGTCTCTGTCCTAGAACCCTGCTGCCACTCAAGCCTTTGAAGCCCTGAAAGAAGCCTTCACCTCCGCTCCTCTCCCTGTGTCCATCCAGATCCCACCAAGGCTTTCATCGTCAAGGTAGACGCCTCGACCACAGGAGTGGGAGCAGTATTGTCGCAGCAGCAGGGGACCCCAAGTAGACTCCATCCATGTGCCTTCTTCTCCGCCTTCTTCTCCCGCAAACTCAACCCGGTGGAGATCAACTATGATATCGGTAACCAGGAGCTTCTCGCCATCAAGATGGCGCTTGAGGAGTGGAGGCATTGGTTGGAGGGTTCTCAACATCCATACCTGGTTCTAACAGACCACAAAAACCTTGAATACCTCAGAGATGCCAAGCGACTTAATCCCCGCTAGGCCCACTGGGCACTGCTCTTCACACGGTTCAACTTTACCATTTCCTATCGTCCTGGACCTAAGAATGTGAAGGCGGATGCTCTTTCCCGTCTCTATAATCCCGAAGAGAATTCAGAATTCAGAGTCCAATCACCTGGTCTGAGGAAACGTTGCCCTCCGCCAATGTCTCCACCAACACTCCGCCGGGTTGCCCACCAGGTTTGCAGTATATCATACGGACACAGCGCACTCCTCTCTTCCACACGTCATTGGGCACTGGCCACCCAGGGGTCAATGAAACCCTCTTGCTGCTGAAGGAGCACTTCTGGTGGCCCAACATGGCATCCGACGTCAGAAGGTACGTGAGGGGATGCAAGGAATGCGCCATCTCAAAAAACCCACGACATCTTCCCTCCGGTAAGCTCCATCCTCTGCCTGTTCCCAACCGTCCCTGGAAATGGACTTCCTCACCGACCTGCCCGCTTCAAATGGCTGTACCTGTATCCTCATAGTCATTGATAGATTCTCCAAGTCATGTCGCCTGATTCCGTTGGAAGGACTGCCCACTGCCATGGAAACTGCCAAGCTCATGTTTAACAAGATATTCAGATACTATGGAATCCCTGAGGATATCGTATCTGACAGAGGACCTCAATTCATCTCCCGGGTATGGAAAGCCTTCTTCTTGTTCCTAGGTGTGACCGTCAGCCTCTCCTCTGGGTACCATCCACAGACAAACGGGCAGATGGAGAGAAAGATACAGGAGATCGGTCGCTTCCTCCATACCTTCTGTCACGGCCACCAGGACTCCTGGAAACAGTTCCTGGGTTGGGCTGAGTACACACAGAACTCCCCATGTCAGCCTACCACTGTTTTTACTCCAGTCCAGTGCGTACTTGGTTACCAACCCCCATTGTTCCCCTGGTCCGGGGAACCGTCGGATGTTCCAGTTATCGACTACTGGTTCCGGGAGAGCGAGAGGGTCTGACTCCGCACACCACCAGCTTCAACGGGCCCTGTGCAGACGCAAGATGGCAGCCGACCTTCATCGCTCCACCGCTCCCACATTCCAACCTGGTCAGAAGGTCTGGCTGTCCACCAGGAACATCAGGTGAGTCTGCAATGCAGGAAGCTAAGTCCCAGGTTCATTGGCCCCTTTCCCATCGACCCGGTCAAGTAGATCAAGTAGATCAACCCGGTCACGTATCAACTCCAACTATCTCCACAGTACAGGATCCATCCCACTTTTCACGTCTCCTTGTTGAAGCCTCACTTTCCCTCTATTTCTGTCCCCACAGAGCTTGGTGTAGCCGCTGAAGCCCCCCTTCCACTCATCGTAGAAGACGATACTGCATACCAGGTGCATGACATCTTGTACTCCCGGTGCCGTGGTGGTCTTCTCGAGTATCTTGTGGCAGAGTCCTGCACGGGTGACGGGTGACCCGCGAATATTGCTGAAACGGGTGAAAAACATCCTACTGTGTTGGATACGGGTGCGGGTCGGGTCGGACAAGGGAGAACACGGGTCTAAACGCGGGTTTTAAATAGTCACGTGCAAACGAATATAGGCCTATATATAAATATAAAATATAAAAATATGCCTTGCCTGTATTTCAAGTTGATAAAATAATTTCAAATCCATATCAGTTTATTTGTGGCCGCGCACGCCCTCCCCGAGGAGAATCACAACCGCGCGCGCGCAATCTGCCTGCACTTGTCGAGATGGATCATGAGAAGTTGAAGAAAAGATAGCCACAAATTTGGAAGTTCATCGCTGAGGAAGAACGCAGATAACTGTGGTAACAAAACCAAGCACAAGCAGTTCTATCGAACAGTATTTTTGTTATGTTTCCTGAGTTTGGTCTCTTAATAACACTGTCTTAGTAGCCTACATTAAGCCACGTTAAGCATTTTATTATAATGGTTTTCTATGGGAGGAAAACGCTTAATGTGTAATTAAACGCGTTGCGTTCAAATTTTGGGCTCATCTGATTTTTTTGTACATAGTATAGACTACGTTATTAGTATTATGTTTACGGAGTTTGGTCTCTTAATAACACTGTCTTAGTAGCCTACATTAAGCCACGTTAAGTGTTTTAGAATGTCCCGAAGTTGTCCTTGTGTTAATGGTCGTGTAATAACTTCTGTATGCTGGCAATAAACATTTTTGTAAGTGTGTCTATAATGTAATATGCTCAACTGATGTCACAGACACACCAGGCTCCCACGTCATCCAGTCTCAACGCACTCCTTCACCAGAGTATTAATCACGAGCACCTGCATCGCATCAGCACTACAATCACCCACGGCATAAAAGACACTCTCACACACTCAGTCACTGTCCTGTCTCATTAGCACGTAGGACACTTACCTTCATGCTTACCTCAAAGACTTCTACAATCTACTTACCTGCCTCCTGTGTTCCTTCCAAGTCTCCCTCGATCCAAGTTTGTCACCATCCCGCTACACCTGCAAGTATAAAGACTGTATGACCAAGATATCATCATCTGACTCCCACAAACTTCTGAATCACTCACTTGCACTTCCTTCTGGTTGTTCAATAAACATCACTAACTTATACTCGTTGTCTCTTTCCCTTCTGTTATGTAACACTTAGGTTGATGCGGCAAACTCTTTGCAGGCATACTTGGTCCTACACATGAAAAGTTTGAACCAACAGCAGGTGCAGCATCTCTTATGGACCCATCTATCTCCCTAGCTCTTACATCTACAGATCAAGCTTCAAAGGCCCACTGAAATCAAAATAAAGTTTTTTAGATTTTAGTATGATTATCTTAGCCTTAAGGTTAGGAATAAGCCGGTGTGTTCCAAAACAATGACATAATTTGCATTTAGGAGATATAAGCATTCAAAACTTACAGTCTCTCACTTCCGTTAAAACGAATCCCAGATTTTGATGACATCATCGTAGACTTCACCTTCTCATCAAATCTTCTGTCCAATCAAATGCGCTCTAGAATCTGAAGTCCCGCCCCTGCTTTATAAATGACCCTGAACTGCATCTGAAATCGGTCAGCTGTTCACACATTTACTATTTTCTACATGGTGAACGACGGCGTGATTGGCTTGCTTTTTTTCTTATCAATGCCAAAGAGACTCAAATAACTCTGTTGTTTTTTATCATTCAGGCAAGTGTTATACATCATTATAATCTGTTAAGTTTCTATTTTTTTTTAGTACAGTCACAATAAAAACCAATTGTTGTGCTTTTTGCAAAATAAAGAAATCAAACATGATGCGCGATCTGCAGCCTCTCTGTCAAAGACGTTCATCAGAAAATGACCTCTAGCTTATTGAAAACTTTTCTCAGAAACATGACCCTAATGTCTAAAGAAACGCTGAAATGGCAGGTTTTAAACACTGTAAACCAAATCAAAAACAAATATTCTGTGTTTATGTAATCCGTTTGAAAGCAGAGCAATGCCAGTCGTTCCTGAGCGGCTCATTATACACTAATGCGACCACGCCCACTAAGCCCGCGCTCTATTGATATTCAAATACTGAGGCGACGCCCACACACACATCAACTCAATCAAACACACTGTGCACGAGGGCACACTGAAGCTTTCTTTGTTTAAATTAGCTCAAAATTACTGTCAGATGTAAGTTCAACCTTGACAAACTATACATCATTTAAAAGATCTAAGACTCAAGCTTCCATTTTTGACCTCTGTTTTATTCTCAAAGACATATAGTGACCGTAATTTGTTAATATGTGTCAGGAGTTATGAATATGAAAACCGTCGGTACCTTCTAAAGATTGTAATATGAGCGTCAGCTGCTCTCATTCATAAAAAACTCTTCATACTTCATACTGGCAGCCGGAGGGCGCTCTGTGCACATGTAGTCCATATATAGCACGCATGATGAAGATACGCGGTTTTCATATTCATTGATCGATTTCTGGAAGCTCCGTCAATGTCAAAATCACATGGTAATAAAGTTTACTAACTAACTAACTAAGCAAAAACGCACTTAATTTCCCCCCCAGAATGTTTTCTTATCTAGTAAATTAATCTTGATTTAAGAATTTTAAATATTTTGACTGGAAACAAGAAAAAATACCAAATAAGAAAAGCATTTTTTGCAGTGTAGTCAAATCTTCTGATCATTTAAAATATAATAGGCCTTTGTTGATTACATTCCAAATCAAATAAACTACAAAAATATATATTTCCTTTGCTCTGTTGCTCTCTGTCACAGACTTACCTGCAGCTCATTCATTATGCAGCTCATTAATGCGAGTCCTTTGTTATCTCAGGTGCTATCTCATCATTATTCATTAGATATCACGCCTCCTCGCATATTGGCTTTGTGAAGAGAAACTGTCTTACAAATTTTAAATCAGTGTATTGTTTTATGTGAATGAGTAGGCTCAATGATTCTCACATCAGTTTAAAGAAAAAACTCTATACAAATACAGACAGGAGTCAAAAGTCTTGGGAACCGATATCGATTGTGTGTTTTGAGGCCTTTGTCACGGGGTGACAAAACAAACCGAACGGGACTAAGATCCTGGTGAATGCAGTTGTTCAGGATTTTCCAGTGAACACCCGGTCTATGCCCTGTGAATCTGTTGCCATGGCAGCGGGGCTGATTGCCTGAGTGACAGCAGGTGTGGGGCAATTAGAGAGAACGCTGTGAGAGGGACACCTATTGAGATGAGGCTTTAAAAACAGAGGGAAAACAGACTGTGGCGTGGATCTCCTCCCGTATGATGCTGTGTTTGGCAGCGGGTTGTTCTTTTTATTGAGGCTGGGCTGTGGAGTGGGGAAGATTGGAGCTGTGGAAGAGGAAAGAAGGAGTGAAGTATTTGTCAGCGAAGACTTGAGGAATATCGTCCGTAGTGAGAAAGACGCAAGTGATGAGTATTTGATCCGTTGTTTATATGCACTAACACTGAAGTGGTGTGGAGAGTTTGGAAAATGTTTGGCACGAGTGAACTATTACACCGAGTGAATTAATGATCTGTCTCCAACTTCTGTCCTCTCCTTGCCGAATGTGGTGATCGCTGCATCGTTGTTCCGCTTCCCCGGAGCAAAGTCAAGCCCTGATCGAGGACGAGATCCGATCTGGTGGGAGAAAAGACCGGTGGGTGAGTGCTGGCCCGAATGCACGGTGTGCGAGTGGAATTGCAGTGCCTGAAGTGAAGATTTACACGGTTTGTGCTGTGAAGTGAAATTGGTGTGTGGAGAAGTAATAGAAGTCTGCTGTGCACTCCTCTCCTACAGTCTCCCACCTGCTGTCTCTAACGAAGGGTCTTGATAAAGCAACCGCCCAAATTCCTGCTTTGCAAAGACCCGGCTCCGTTAATGCTGAGTTTTTCATATATCATGTACTGTTGAAACTGTGCTGTGTCTGTCCCAGTGTTAAGCCGACGTGAGCGCCCCACTCAAAGTGTCCTTCCCGCCTGGTGGTCTCCGCACGCCCCTATTGGAAGCCTTGACCCCGTTCAAAAGGAGAGAAGGTATATCAGTTGAAACGCTTCACATACTGTGGAACCGTCGAAACTGTGCTGCGTCTGTCCCAGTGTTCAACCGGCGTGAGCACCCCGCTCAAAGTGTCCTCCCCGCCTGGTGGTCCCCACACGCCCTTATTGGAAGCCTCTACCCTGCTCAGAAGAAGAGAGGTAATTCAGTCGAATGTTCCACATATTGATGGACAGTTAAACCTTGCTGTATCGTTCCAGTGGCTCGCTTGCCCCCACATCTGCATACTTACCTGGTTCCAGTCTGAATGGGGTTCGTATGACCACGGCCTCCCCTCTTGAGTCCCGTAGAGGAGTACTTACCCAGTGACCTACCTGGACGGCGCGGGGATTCCCCCCTGATTCCCCTCCGACGAGCCTCCGGTCCGTCACGATCGTCCCTCACCTCCTGTCCCGGGAGGTCTGTAGACCCTTGAACTGTCCGGGTGGCAAGAAGAAGATTTTAATTAGGACTTATCCAATTCATTGGCCTTTTAATATAATAAATAAACTATATTATTTTATTCCCTTGTCTGTCTGGTCCTTGACACGTTCCTCGAGGTGGTTCCCGGGTTTCTCAGGGGTGGGTGCAGTCTGGTTTGGCCCGCCCCGACCTGTGACAGAACTTGGCGTAAGTCGGCAGGGTTACCACCTCGAGTGGAGCGATCAAGGACCTAGATGGCAGAAGAAGAGCCAGTGGCCCGGCAGCCAGTTATGCCTTTCTTTATGGGGGCCCCGTGGGCCCAGAAGTACGGAGGTCCAGGGTCAGAATTGAGCCTGTCAGCATGGAAGACCCAGGTTGAATACCTGGCAGGGCTCCAAGGGCTAAGTGCCCCTCAGAAGGTACAGTTTGTGCTAAATTCGTTGGAGGGAGAAGCAAGAAGAGAAGTACAGGCAGCGCCGGAAGCAACCCACATCACAGCCCAAGCCATCTTTGATTTTCTCACGGGGCAATACGGAGACACCACCCCGGTAGCGGTCCTGAGAACGCAATTCTTTAATTGTAGGCAAGGGCCTCGACAAACTGTTCGGCCATTCACGTTGCAACTGAGGGAACAGTTTACCAGGCTAAGGGGAAGGCAAGATCACGGCCTGGGGGACGAGGAGCTATTGCGAGATCAGTTTCTGTTGGGATTACGGGAGGGCCCCGTGCGTCAGAGTCTGCGGGTGCAACTAAGACGGACGCCGGACCTCACGTTCGAAGAGCTGCGGCAGGAGGCTCTAGCCCTCGAGCGTGACCACACCGAAGGTATGGATCCCCCCAGCTGTCTGGCTGCGAACGCTGTCAGTGGGCCTTCGGCCCCTGTTACTTCCGATTGGAAGCATGCCCTCCGGGAGGAACTAAAGAGGGATATCCGTGAGCAAATGTCTGAACTGTCTAAATCTGTCGTCGAAGAACTCCGCCGAGAACGCCTCCATTCATTACCCTCACCGCGGGAGCGAGCCTACTCCGACGGGAATCGCCCTCCAGAGCGTCACTTCACTCGATCCACGGGTCCCCGATTCCAGTGGGACGAACAGGGGCGTCCTATCTGCAACGGCTGTGGGGAAGCCGGACATTACATTCGTCAGTGCTCCTCCAGACGCGCTTCGCAGGGGGGTTTTTAGAGTCTCCGGCCACTGTGGGTCAAGTGGTCGGGACCCCCTTTTCAGACCCCTCGTCTCCCCAACTATCAAAGGAACGCCTGGTGGGCCGTTGTCCGGTCATCATGGTTCAAGTTAATGGCCAGAAGGTGCAGTGTCTGCTGGACACGGGGTCGCAAGTCACTCTGTTCGCGGAGAGCCTAGTCCAGGAACTATTCGGTACCCAGGGCCAGCCGACGACCGAAGCCCCCTGGCTGACTCTGCGAGGGGCCAACGGTCTCGACATCCCATACGTGGGATACGTAGTGACAGACCTAGAGATCCATGGCATGGTCGTACCCCAGAAGGGGGTGGTGGTGGTTCGCGACGCCTGCCTGGGGTCTCATCACGCCCTGTTGGGCATGAATGTCATCTCCGAATGCTGGGAGGGGCTGTTCCAGAGTGGGCCAGCCCGAGCAACTGCGACGCCTGAGGGCAGAGAATGGGATCGCATTAGAGCTGACTGTCGCCGAGTTTGCCTGGCCGAACAGCAGGGGGACCGGGAGAGCACTGGAAGAGTGGCTTGCCGCTATGCGTTGTCCATCCCGGCTCGAAGCGAGGCGATGGTTTGGGTCCGGGTGCCCCCTAGACTTTACCACCCGGAGGAGTGGGTGTTGGTAGAACCGCACAACGACGGTCCTAAGGTGGAAGTGGCCAGAGGACTGGCATCCGCCCGAGGCAGCCGAGTCCGGGTGAGAGTCCGGAACACGAACCCTTTCCCGATCCAACTGCATCGTCATCAGTGTCTAGCCCGAGTTACCTCAGTGTTGCCCCAGCAAGTGCAAGAACCAGGAGGAGTCAAGTTCAGTCAAGTGGGCCCGACCGTAGTGGAGGTTGCGTTGGCGCAGACGGGGACGCACAGAAGAGAGGCTGAAGGAGGACTGCCGGCCCATCTCGGAGGTGAGTCCCTACGGGGAGAAGGGTTGGAGGAGGATCAAACAAGACGGCTCAAGGCTTTTCTATCAAAATGGCCACAGTTGTTCTCCACCCATGACGAGGACTACGGGTGTACTAACATCGTTCAGCATCAAATTCCCACTGGAGAAGCCCCGCCTAGTAGGGAACGCTACCGGCCGGTACCTCCAACATTATATTCTGAGGTTCGGGCTCTTCTGCGGGGGATGCTGGATAAAGGGATCATCCGCGAGAGCAGTAGCCCTTGGGCGGCCCCGATTGTTCTGGTGAGGAAGAAAACAGGCGCATGGAGATTCTGTGTGGATTATCGGAGGTTGAACCAAGTGACGAAGCGGGATGCTTTCCCATTGCCTCGAGTCGAGGATTCCCTCACGAGTCTCACCCGGGCGGCCTGGTATTCCACACTAGACCTGGCGAGCGGATACTGGCAAGTGCAGGTGGACGAGCGGGACCGGGAGAAGACAGCCTTCACGACTCCCTTTGGGTTATATGAGTGGGACCGGATGCCGTTCGGCCTCTGCAACGCCCCCGCCACGTTCCAACGGCTAATGCAGCGCTGCCTGGGGAGCCAGCTAGTGGATACCGCTCTTGTGTATCTGGATGACGTGATTATCTATTCCCCTGACTTTGAGACTCACCTTCAGCATCTTGAGCAGGTGTTCCGCTCCCTTGAGAAGTACGGGCTGAAGCTCCAACCGGATAAATGTCAGCTTTTCCGGAAGGAGGTAAAGTTCCTGGGCCATATCGTGAGCGCTGCAGGAATCGCTGTGGACCCAGAGAAGGTGTCGGCTGTACAGGGGTGGACTGCCCCGAAGACCGTGCGCCAGGTTCGATCCTTCCTCGGCTTTGTCGGGTACTACAGGCGATTCATTAAGGATTTCTCTAAGATCGCCAAACCCCTGAACCAGTTGCTGGGGGGAACGGGACACACCAAGGGCCGAGGGTCCCCAGCGATTCAGTGGGATCCGGCATGCGAGACCGCCTTCCAGAGGCTCAAGCAGGAGCTGTTACAAGCACCCATCCTGGCATACGCAGACTTCACCCAGCCCTTTATCCTCTACACTGACGCCAGCCACTTGGGCTTGGGGGCTGTCTTAGCGCAGAAACAGCCGGAGGAAGAAAGAGTCATTGCTTATGCGAGCCGGAGTCTACACCCTGCGGAGAGGAACGATGCCAACTACAGCTCCTTTAAGCTTGAGTTACTGGCCATGAAGTGGGCGCTCAGTGAGAAGTTCAAAGACTACCTATGGGGAGCAAAGGTGACCGTAGTGACCGATAACAACCCACTGGTACACCTACAAACCGCCAAGTTGGGGGCGGTGGAACAGAGGTGGGTGGCACAATTGGCCAACTTTGAGTACCAGCTTCAGTACCGGCCAGGAAGGGAACATACCAACGCGGACGTACTATCTAGGTGGCCAGAAGGAGGGCCGGAGGGTCCGAGACCCATGCGGGAGGTGGACCGCGACGAGGGAATGATGGTGGGCATTGTGGAGGCACCGGGACCACCGTTGGAGGAACCGCCCGCAAGTTGGGGATGGGACCCACAGCGCTGGAGGATGTTGCAGGGCGAAGATGAGGACCTGTCACTGGTCCGGGTCTGGCTGGAACAGGACAAGTGGCCGGAGGGTGCGGGACGCCGGGCTCAAACCCGAATCGTGAGGGGCCTACTGGGCCAGAAGGAGAGGCTCCTTCTGAAGGAAGGGGTGATTTGTCGGTCCCTCCAGGACTCACGCTCGGGTGACCCGGTCTGGCAAGTGGTGGTCCCCGAGGGAAGATGTCACGCTCTGCTGGAGGCTTATCACAACAAGCTTGGTCATCAAGGGCGGGAGAGGACGACGGCACTCTTGCGACGCCACTTTTACTGGCCTGGGATGGAGGGGACCGTGAGGACTTACCTACAGGGCTGCCCGCGCTGCACCCTGTTCAAAGCCAGGAAAGAGACACGAGCTCCATTGGTCCCAATTCGAGCTAAAGCACCGATGCATATCCTCGCTATGGACTATCTGACGCTGGGTCGGCCGGTCGATCGCATTCAAAACCTCCTAGTGGTCACTGACCTGTTTACCAAATATGCCTGGGCCATCCCAACTCTGGACCAGACCGCCATTACCACCGCTAATGCCCTGTGGAGGCATGTCATCCAGCCCTTCGGGTGTCCCGAAGTGTTCCATTCAGATCAAGGGCCAAATTTTGAATCCAGGGTAGTACACGAGCTGTGCCAACTGTACGGATGTAAGAAGACCCATACGACGCCCTATCATCCTCAGGGGAACGGAGGGTGCGAGAGGTTTAACCAGACGCTGCTCGGTCTCTTGGGGACCTTGGAAAACGAACAACAGGGACATTGGGCTGACAACCTTCCGGCAATGGTCCAGGCGTATAACAACAGCATACACAGCACGACCGGGTATGCACCGACCTACCTGATGTTCGGAAGGCATGTGAGACTACCAGTTGACTTACTGCTGGGAACTGCGGCCGCTGAAGAGGGAGGCGGTGTAACGGAGTGGGTGGCCAGACACCATCAACGCCTTCAACTGGCCTACGAACGGGTCTCGGACCGAATTAAGCAAGCCGCAGCCAAGAACAAAAGGTTGTATGACCGTACGGCTAGAAGCGCGCCGCTACTGCCTGGCGAAAGAGTTCTGGTACGAGATAGCCGGCGACAAGGAAAGGGCAAACTCAGTGATCGGTGGGAGCCCCAGCCGTACGTGGTCCAACGACAGCCGCATCTCGATCAACCGGTGTATGCCCTCCGTCCCGAAGGTAGAGAAGGTCCAGAGCGGGTGCTCCACCGAAACCTGATGCGCCCTTGTCCGAATTACCCCGAACCAACTGCAGAGAGACCTCCGACTGAACCAGCGTGGATGCCTCCCTTGATGGGATGGGCTGTGGCCCCCCGGAGGCTGGAAATAGGGCCAAGGCCAGAGGAACCCTATGCCCTACCAAGGCCAGAGGAACCCAACTCCCCGCCAAGGCGATCCCAACGGGAGAACCGGGGGCAACCCCCAGCCAGGTACAGAGACTGGGTGTCCGGATCCCGTTCTAGGGACTAGAACGGTTTGGCAGGGGGGTGTGTCACGGGGTGACAAAACAAACCGAACGGGACTAAGATCCTGGTGAATGCAGTTGTTCAGGATTTTCCAGTGAACACCCGGTCTATGCCCTGTGAATCTGTTGCCATGGCAGCGGGGCTGATTGCCTGAGTGACAGCAGGTGTGGGGCAATTAGAGAGAAGGCTGTGAGAGGGACACCTATTGAGATGAGGCTTTAAAAACAGAGGGAAAACAGACTGTGGCGTGGATCTCCTCCCGTATGATGCTGTGTTTGGCAGCGGGTTGTTCTTTTTATTGAGGCTGGGCTGTGGAGTGGGGAAGATTGGAGCTGTGGAAGAGGAAAGAAGGAGTGAAGTATTTGTCAGCGAAGACTTGAGGAATATCGTCCGTAGTGAGAAAGACGCAAGTGATGAGTATTTGATCCGTTGTTTATATGCACTAACACTGAAGTGGTGTGGAGAGTTTGGAAAATGTTTGGCACGAGTGAACTATTACACCGAGTGAATTAATGATCTGTCTCCAACTTCTGTCCTCTCCTTGCCGAATGTGGTGATCGCTGCATCGTTGTTCCGCTTCCCCGGAGCAAAGTCAAGCCCTGATCGAGGACGAGATCCGATCTGGTGGGAGAAAAGACCGGTGGGTGAGTGCTGGCCCGAATGCACGGTGTGCGAGTGGAATTGCAGTGCCTGAAGTGAAGATTTACACGGTTTGTGCTGTGAAGTGAAATTGGTGTGTGGAGAAGTAATAGAAGTCTGCTGTGCACTCCTCTCCTACAGTCTCCCACCTGCTGTCTCTAACGAAGGGTCTTGATAAAGCAACCGCCCAAATTCCTGCTTTGCAAAGACCCGGCTCCGTTAATGCTGAGTTTTTCATATATCATGTACTGTTGAAACTGTGCTGTGTCTGTCCCAGTGTTAAGCCGACGTGAGCGCCCCACTCAAAGTGTCCTTCCCGCCTGGTGGTCTCCGCACGCCCCTATTGGAAGTCTTGACCCTGTTCAGAAGAAGAGAAGGTATATCAGTTGCAAAGCTTCAGGTACTGTTGAACCGTTGAAACTGTGCTGTGTCTGTCCCAGTGTTCAGCCGACGTGAGCGCCCCACTCAAAGTGTTCTCCCTGCCTGGTGGTCTCCACACGCCCTTATTGGAAGCCTTGATCCTGTCCGAAGGAGAGAAGGTATATCAGTTGAAAAACTTCACATACTGTTGAACCATTGAGACCTTGCTGTACTGTTCCAGTGTTCAGCTGAAGTGAGCGCCCCGCTCAAAGTGTTCTCCCCGCCTGGTGGTCCCCACACGCCCCTATTGGAAGCCTTGACCCTGTTCAAAAGGAGAGAAGGTACATCAGTTGAAAAGCTTCACATACTGTTGAACCGTTGAAACTGTGCTGTGTCTGTCCCAGTGTCCAGCCGACGTGAGCGCCCCACTCAAAGTGTTCTCCCTGCCTGGTGGTCTCCACACGCCCTTATTGGAAGCCTTGATCCTGTGCGAAGGAGAGAAGGTATATCAGTTGAAAAACTTCACATACTGTTGAACCATTGAGACCTTGCTGTACTGTTCCAGTGTTCAGCTGAAGTGAGCGCCCCGCTCAAAGTGTTCTCCCCGCCTGGTGGTCCCCACACGCCCCTATTGGAAGCCTTGACCCTGTTCAAAAGGAGAGAAGGTACATCAGTTGAAAAGCTTCACATACTATTGAACCGTTGAGACCTTGCTGTACTGTTCCAGTGCTCAGCTGAAGTGGAGCGTTCCGCCCAAAGTGTCCTCCCCGCCTGGTGGTCTCCGCACGCCCCTATTGGAAGTCTTTACCCTGTTCAGAAAGAAGAGAAGGTA